>CAEFZX010027542.1:0-67568 GCA_903066825.1 Alfaro cultratus | reverse complement strand
CTCCAACACTCTGGAATAAACTTCCTGCTCATTGTAAGACTGAACCTACCTTGAGTTTATTTAAAACAAGGTTAAAACCCTTCTTATTAGAAGTTGCCTATTCTTAGGTTTTTGGTACTGCTCCTTCACTATATTTGAAATTTTGATGTTTACTTTGTCTATTTTTAATCTGCTTGATCTTTTATTTATTATTATTATTATTTTTTAATATTACTATCTTCTTGTTGTGTGTTGGTTTTGGCTCTCTTGTACAAGCACTTTGAATTGTCTTTGGCTGAAAGGTGCTATATAAATAAAGTTGCCTTGCCTTTCTAAAAAGCTACACCGCCATCAGAAAACACCAAAAACAAAAAAAGGTGTGAAGCAAATGCCTAAATCTGGCTGTCATCGTCTTCAAATTGTTGACGATTGGTCAACTACACAAAAAGAAAAAAAATTGGTAAAACAAGTAACATTGATGTGGGCTATAAAATACAGAATACTTTGGAAGTGTCCCCACCAGTTCTGTAAATAAAATGTCACTCCATCGCTGCAATAAATTTGCGAGAAAAACAAGTCTGAAGAACTATTAACAGAACATTTTAATATTTAAATTAGTAAGACAATTCAGTAGATTGCTTTTCTTAGAAAGTACAAAAAAAAAATCCCTCAACAGTTGTGATTTTAAAAGCTTTTAATCACTTGGTGATGTACAAGCTCTTACGAGAAAATATTCTGGACTGCTGACGTGACCGTCAGGGTCGGATGGCAGACTTGAGCTTGGGGAAGAGCCGCAGGGCATTCTGGGTCGTCACCTCCATCACTGTCTCCAGCGACACGCCTTTGACCTTACTGATGTACTCGGCAGAGATGCAGATGTTTCGTGGCTCATTTCTTACCTGTTAACATTACAAACACGCATTATGCTAAGCTAAGCAAAGGCTTTAAGGGAAAAAAACCATTGAGGATTTAGAGTTGACTGTGGCACAGAGGCGTGTGGGTCAGTTCCTGTCCTTTACCTGCTTCTCTGGGCCGAGAGCAGGCGAATCGGTTTCCAAACAGATGTTCTCCAGAGGCAGATGTTTTACCAGTTTCTGCTTCTTGGTGGGAAATGCAGCAAACATTCCAGTGTAAACATAATTTCTGTTAAAACCGTGTAAAATATGAGCTCATCATCTGTACCTGCTCGCTCCGTATTATGGATGGGGGGATAGAGAAGAAATATCCAGCCTTCACTCCCTCCATTGCAACAGAAGGCTTCCCATCAAAAGCGTGAAGAAGGGCTTTTTCGACACCTAGTGGCAAAGTAGAGGAACTGCAGCTGCCTCATCAAACCAGTAAATACCTCACACACTCCAGTTATCTGCTCACCTTGCTCCTTCAGGAGGTGGATGGTGGGTCGTCCTGCAGACCTTGAATGAACATTTCTATATAAAAAAAATTCCTTTATTAAAATTAGGGCTGAAATAATTGATCGTGATGAATCAGTTATTGAAACAATCGTCAACTAATTTAGTAATCGACTAATCATTATCTATAGTGCATATTGATGTTAGAAGTCATTTTTTATATGCTAAAGAAATCATGTTATTGCATTTTTTTGCAATAAAAATGTTTATTTTCTTATTTTAAAAAAAGAAGAATTAAATTGTTTATTTGCATCTTTCGAAGTACTTCCAATATTGTATAAAAAATGCCTTAAGTGAAATTTTGGCAGAATTTGCCAATTATATTTTATTTTTTTTAATCCGATTTTATATGTGAAGGACAATCTTATGACTCACAGAGGGAGATCCAGCTCCTTGGCAACCTGTGCTTGACGTATGAGAACCAGCTTTTGACTCTCCTTATCAGACTCGCCGCTGACGAACCTGGGAGTAAAATCCAAGCCAACCTACGAAGAAACAAATAATGGAAAATCCAGTTTGCGTCGCATCAGAGAGCTTTGCTGTTTGCAAAGCTGTGAATGATCTGGAGATGCTTTTGTCTGTTAGGTTTAATCCAGGGATTTGCGACCTTTAAAATCCAAAGAGACATTTTTGTCCGTCTAACAACTGGAACTGACTTCAGGCCTCCGAACACAACAGCGACTGAATACTCATGTGAATCTTTACCTCTCCAACTGCGACAAGCCGGTCTTTGTATTTCTCTATGACGGGTAGAGCTGCATCAAGGTCCTGTAATCCAAACGCTCTTTAGTCCAACAGCAGAGCTACTAATGCGTATTTAAATTCAGATGTTGACACGTTGCTTTGTAACCTGAAGAGATGCGCTCCTCTGTTGCTCTGGGGAAACTTCCTGAACAGGATGGACTCCCAAACAGGGGAAAATAAAACCTGGAAATCTAAGAAAAAAATTAGCAACATAGTAAACATAAAAAAAAAATGTTTTCACAGTATTCAGATGATTTTTACTTTTTACCTCTGAGACAGCTCAATGATTTTGGTAAATTCCCCAGCATGCTCAGCCACGGCCAAAAGTGCCAGCAAGCCAGCCTGGATAATAAAACTACATTAATTCACAGTAGTTTGCTTTTCATATCCCTTTTCCTCCTTTTCATATTTGTCACAATACAACTCGGCCAATACGCAATTTACATGATTTATTGTTTTCTCTGTTCTCTCTCTGAATGACCAAAAGTTTCCAGTCTTCATTGGTCTCAACTAGCCCCTTTTTTGAAGGACAGTTTTGTATACAGAGACTTCCTACTTCGTTTTATTTTTCATTTTATTTATTTTGTATATTTAAAATATCTTCCAGTTCCAGTGTTAAATGTTCATTAGACCTTTGAGAATGTGTTCTTGCATTATTAAGCCTTTACCGTTATATTACTTGAAAATGGTCTCTAAACAATATTATCGTTTACCGCAATACCATGCACGACAATTTATCGTCCAGCAAAAATCTGTTATTGTGACAGACACCAATACAACCACACTATTTATATAGATTTTATGTAATAGACCGACACAAAGTTTTGAAGTAAAAGAACAAAGGAATACATTGCTCTCAACCATTTCTGCAGCTAACAATCTATTGGAGTGTTTATATGTTAGTTCCTTCTACCCTGGTAAAATGAAATCTAGTCACAAACTGGGTAAAAAGAGTCTGTGTAAAATACAGGCATCTTCTACAATGTTGTCTCAGAAATTTAGCTAAAATAACGCAGAGCCTTCCTGACAAGAGCTGCTAGACTTTATGTTCATCATTCCTCCTAATAAACTCAAGCGTTTGTTGTAATTTGAACAGTTTTTCCCCTTTCAGGAATAAGAATCCAGCTTATATTTGCAGCCTTTTGTTAAAAATGTTTTGTAAATAGTCTGTTGCTGCTTCATATGCACAAATAAGACACACACTGTACATTTAAAGAAATACTTTGACTTTATTCATCACATAAAATAATCTTTAAAATGCTCGTTTTCATTTGTCACATGAGAAAACGTGGATAGTTTAAGCATTTTAGCTGTGAAAACTCACCTTCTTTGAATTCTCAATCACCTCTTCCACGTCCTGTCGAGAAGAAAACAGCTAAAACGTCATTAATTGTTTCAAAGGGTTAAAAACCAAGAATTTAATTTGGTTCGTACCTTGTCAAAATCCCCAGCAGAGATATGACAGTGGCAGTCAATGAAGCCACGCATGTGGGATTTATTGTCTGTGCAGCTCTCAAAACCAAAACATTCCCCACTTCCTGCATGAAATGCAGTCTGCGCATGCGTGCAACCTTGACCGCTCAAAATCTAACCCCGCCTGTCCCGGGAGGGCGGTGTTCTCTCGTGCTCGTTAGTTGCATCGTAGCGGCAAGTTCCTTTTGTTAAAATCAAACGCATCCCAGTAGTTTAAGGAAGAAGTGTCTTTATTTTCGCCTTAGTTTCTACACACTTGGAGCATCATGTGATGATAGTTCCCGTGGTTTCCCGGCTTTATATTGCCCTCCAACCTGCGCGAGCGGATCATTTAGCCAGACCTCGCTGTAAAATGGGAGCTTTAACAGTGGTTTATCTCCTGGTTTGGACCATCATGATTGACTTCACCTGGGCCAGATACGAACCTAGCTGGGAGTCCATCGACTCCAGACCTCTGCCAGAGTGGTTCGACCAGGCCAAGTTCGGCATCTTCATACACTGGGGGGTGTTTTCTGTGCCGAGCTTCGGCAGCGAGTGGTTCTGGTGAGTTCTTCCTCTTTTTCAAGCACAGTTTGGACTTTACAGAGAGCCAGGAAGTCCGGTTGATGTTGGTACTTAGGCTGAGCCTGAGTGGGCGTGTCTGCATGGGCGTAGAGGAGACCCTGAGGGTGTGGTGCCCTGGCCCATTGGAGATAACCTGAAATTAAAAATCGGTGAAAATGGCTATCTTCTAGAGTACTTCAGTTGTCTAAAACTTCATCACTTTGTCGCTTTATTTGTTATTGCAATATCAGCTGCGCCTTTCCACCTTGGAAATATATTATAATACTTGTAAAGTATATTTAATAATGCGATTTGCAGTTTCAGCAATTTCTGAGGTGAACATAGAGAAGCAGACCCAGAAAATCACTTATTTTTTCCTTCTTTTTAAAGTGAGCAGGGGCTCATTGCTAAACCGTTAGTCCATAAGTTCTTCATTTTAACCAGGAGATTTGATATGTAAGCACATATGGAAGACCCAGAGAGGTCCAGATTCTTTCCGAAAACTTTCAATTTATTTATTTATTTATTTATTTATTTTTTGCGATTTCAAGATTTAAATATGAGGTTTCATTTGAAAAATAGCAAACCAAATGTCAAAATATGACATTGTACACTGAGAAAAATTGCTATGGAACAGAGAGCATTGTTACAAGTCAGTTGAAAACATTTTACTAAAGATAGAAAATACATCACCTTTGTGAACATTTCATGACAATATGCAATTTTCAGCAACTTTTAATGTTTTTTTTTTTTTTTGGTCACAGTTTTTCTGAGGTTTCAATGTAAATTTATTGACGTGAAATATTCCACAAACATTTAAAAGACTGCAGCTTTTTTCTTTTGTAAGCTACATACATCCTCTTGTTATCCTTAGCAATTTCTTTGGTTTTGATATAATGATAATTTGCTTAAACTATCTCCAGATAACATGATTCCAAATCCAACATTTTTGGCCAAGACTTGACCTGTAGCTGACTGACTGACACAAATCACATCTATCTTTATTTTTTTTTCCATGTGAGAACAAGGCCACTTTAAAGTGTGGTGTTACCTTGAAATACATATCTGTTGCTTTTTGAATACAAGTGATCAAATTAAATGTTTTCCCGTTATGTCATTGAAGCAGGACGGATCAACTACTTTCAGTCGGATGAGTTAGAAAGCGATAAGATCAAATGTAAGCAACGAACGAAATATACCAATAGTAAGTTTTAACAGTATTCGAGCTGTTGAGCTCATTAATACTCCATAGCTGTTTCTTATGTGTAATTCTTTAATTCATAAGGCTATCGGGACTTTCTTGTTTCTGACCTCCTCTGATTTGTCAGATGTGTGTTTGTTTTCCAGGTATTACTGGCAGCAAAAAAACCCAGAGTATGTCGATTTCATGAAGAAAAACTATCCTCCGGACTTCAAGTACCAAGACTTTGCACCACAGTTTACAGCCGAGTTCTTCGATGCCAAGGAGTGGACGGACATCTTTGCTGCATCGGGGGCAAAGTACATTGTGTTGACCACGAAACACCATGAAGGTAAACAAGCAAAAACTACCAGTAGGATGTCAAAGTTGCTTTTCTGTTCAAGGAATTTCAAACTTGTATGTTGTTGAGTTTGAGAAGATGAACTTACTGACCTTTGCCGATTGTGTTGACGTCACTAGCTGTGCTGTTTTTTGCTGGTGAATTTTATTTTATTTTGTCAGGATTTACGCTTTGGGGCTCTAAAAACTCCTGGAACTGGAACGCCGTGGACGTGGGACCAAAGCGAGACCTGGTGGATGAAGTGGCGAGCGCCGTGCGCGCCCAGGGTGGCCTTCATTTGGGGCTGTACCATTCTCTGTTTGAGTGGTTCAACCCGCTCTTTAAGCAAGATGCCGCCAACCTCTTCACTACAAACTACTTCCCTACCACTAAAACTCTCCCCGAGCTTTACGACCTGGTTTTGAAGTACAAACCAGAGGTTCTGTGGTCTGACGGCGATGGAAATGCTCCCGACAAATACTGGAACAGCACGGGCTTCCTGGCCTGGCTCTACAACGACAGGTAGGCTTGCACATGAGGAAACTTTCAGCTGTTTTTATCGATGGACGTAACGCGATGTGTTTGTTTGACAGTCCGGTAAAAGAGACTGTTGTGACGAACGATCGCTGGGGCTTCGGTTCCATCTGCAAACACGGTGGATATTACACCTGTAGTGACCGCTACCAGCCAGGACATCTGCTCAAGCACAAATGGGAAAACTGCATGACCATCGACTCCAAGTCCTGGGGCTACAGGCGCAACGCTCCGCTCAGCGACTACATCGCCATCGAGAAGCTCGTGGCGGTGAGAAACCCAACACTTCCTTTATCTGGGGCGAGCAGACCTGAGTTACTTCACTAAACAATGAACTTCTGTTGCTGCAATCTTTGACTTGTACATCCTAAATTCAATGTTTATGTTTCCGTGAGCTGGTAGTATTGTCTAGTTATGTTAGGCTATAAAGCAACAAGTATCACAACATAAAGGAGGAACCTGATCAGACCATTTAGAGAAAACCTGGATTAATGTTTATTTAGGATCAACACTCATAATACCTGTATACAACTGGATTATGTTTTAATCTTAGAGAGAAGCAGAAAACAGCAGAAGAGAATTGGAAGGTTTTTGTCTCGGTTTTCTTTGCGGTCACTTTTAAAACTGGAAAGAGCGCCTTATTTTGGGTCGGACAGCTTTTTATCTCTCTTGGCTGGATGGGTAGTTGGCGTTTTTTGTTCGCACCTTGGAAACTTGCCCAGGGTTTCTGGATGTGTTGGTGGTTTAGAAGAACACTCAGTGCAGCAAAGGAGTGAAGAAAAAAAACAAAAACTTTTTCAGAAACTTTTTCTGGAAAAGTTTGAACACCTACTTTTTTACTGTGTGAAAAGTGTGGGAACCCCGAGTCTCTTCATCGTATAATAATTAGAATAAAAGATTCCCTCCAACTGTTTTAAGTTATGATATTTCTTCACTCTTGCTCTTTTCATTTCCCATCTCTAGTCACATTTCTCACTCCCATTGCTTCCTGTGCGTGTGCCGCCAGACCCTGGTGGAGACCGTGTCCTGTGGAGGGAACCTGCTGATGAACGTCGGCCCAACGCACGACGGCAGAATCTCCCCGATCTTTGAGGAGCGCCTCAGGCAGATGGGCCAGTGGCTGAAGGTGAACGGCGAGGCCATCTACAACACGACGGCGTGGCGGAATCAGAAGGAGAACATCACCAAAAACGTCTGGTGGGCGTCTGAACCTCGTGAACTAAAGCTGCAACTGACATTTGCTGTAGTCGTCGCGTATTCTGTTGATTTTTCTGACGATGAATCAAGTAATCGGATAAAAAAAATCAACACCATCGACAGATTTGTTTTTGCTTCACCGCCTGCCTATTTTATGCAGTATTAGACATGCATAAGAAAATGTAAATAAGCAAATAATTAAGTTCCTTTTTAAATAAGAAAATAACCATTTATTGCCTGGAATGCAATAACTGAGCATTCGTTTGGCTTACCATTTGTGGCAAGAGAGCGAGAAAAAATACTAACGTCAATGTTTCTGCTGTTCTTGTGTTTTTTGATTAATGATATGATAGCAAAGACGGATTAAAGGGAGTTTTTTTTGTAGGTTTTTTTTCCACAGAATTGTAACTAGGTGAAGCTAAAACTAATCCACTTGAGGAGTTTTGGGTAGTTGAACAAATATCTTAAAAGCAAAATGTTTAAATATTTGTTCAGCTTTGACTTAATTACTGCTCTGAGGTTGTTGTTCTTTCAGCAAATGCCATGTTTTAGAGCGTGTAGCAGTTTATCAGTCACTAAATGAGTTGACGATCATGTCAGTAATCCATTAATCTGATTAATTGTTTCAGCCCTAATGTGAACAGAGTGCCTCCTCTGCCCGGGAAGCCTCTCAGACAGAGACAAAAGCTTCATAGTGACTGGATCGTGGCTCATTTTGGGTCTTTAATTGATTGAATTCAAAGAAAGAATTGATTTGAGAAAACTTGAATATTCGTGCTTTAAAAGCTGAACTCCCTCTTCCGCAGGTACACGTCCAAACCTCAGGGAAAGGAGATCTTCGCCATTTTACTGCAGTGGCCGGATGATGGTTCGGTGATCCTGAACGAACCCGTGGTTACCCAGAAACAGACGCAGGTAAAAAAAAAAATTAAAATCTGTTGCTGGGTAGAATTAAAATTTTGAGGTTACTTTTAAATGATTTAGAACCTGCACAGAACCATTAATGCTCTTTGTTGATGTGCATGGTGGCTTATCAATTTTCTCTGGCCTTACAAAGGTGGAGCTCGTGGGTCACGGCCCTCTGAAGTGGACGCCTGTGCAGCCCGGCGGACTGCAGGTGTTTCTGCCTGCGCTGTCCGTCAGGCAGATGCCGTGCCAGTGGGCCTGGACTCTGAAGCTGACAGGAGCCTCCTGAAGGAAAACCACTTCACTCTAACAGGAAGTGGCAACGCTGCCAGCCAGAAGAGACTCTCTGCTCTCCTGCCTTAAATCTGTTTTTCTTGTTTTATACACACTGTATGTTTTCAAAAAAAAATTCAGCTCTGAAGATCAGCCATGCTGGATTTGTTTTGTGATTTGCACTTTTAAATTTGGATAAATATATATATTTTTTATCTCATGCAGAAAGTTTTAACAGCACTGATTGTTACAGATTTCTGCACTTAAGAAATTTCTGAACTATTTAATTAAATCTTCTATTAAATACTTTACTGGGTCATGTTCTGGTTGTTCCCTCTTTTTCTATGCGAGTCAATAAATGCATTAATTGAATCTGATAGAAAAAGGTCTCTGCAGTTTTTTGTTTATTGTGTCAAGTTGGTCAACAGCTTCTTTGCTGTAGTTATGGGATACACACTCAAATATATGCCTTGGTCAAAGTTTAGGTTTAGAATCTGATCATTTAAGTTTAAAAGTCAAAATTATGACATAAAACATTGAGTTTTTAACAGAATTGCGATTTTGTATTTTATTATTGGCTTTAAAAGTCAAAATTCTGCATTTAAGGTTCAGCCTTAGGACCACAGTCCTGTAATAATTTTGATTGCATTTCGTAATTGACTTTCAAATTTAACAGCATTTTAAACGTAACTCGTCTGTAAAGTAACAATTATAATTTTGAGTGTCATTGTTATGACATATATAGAATTAAATAACATTATCTCATAACTTTGACTGTTAAAGTCAATGTGATTTTAGATCTCAAAATTAAGATTTAGTCATAATTATTATTTTGCTTGTATTATGAGTCTGTTATTTTGACTTTAAAATGACAAAATATTACTTTGTCTCTGAACTTTAAAGTCAAACATGATTTGAAAATATTTTATTTTTCCCAATAATACTTTTTTTCTCTCTTTTATCTTTACTATGGATCAGGAATTCAGGATACTGTGTCTTCAATAATGTTTGAATTGAATTGAATTGAAATTGGCTAATCATGAGTCTAAAAGTCTAAGAAAAAAATAGCCAAAAAAAGTCACAATTATTGTTTTGAATGCCATAATTATATCAGTACATCTCAATATTTAATTTTAAATCTTGTAAATGTTACTTTAAAATTCATTATTTTGACTTCGAATGCCATAATTACGACCATGTGTCCAAGATTTATTTATTTTTTCCGTCCTCGTGACATTAATAGCCTTCCGTATTGCTCTAAGTGCTCGCGATGCTATGAATGTTATCGCGTCCTTTGTCGCCCCCTGCTGGCCACACGTTCAACAGCAGCAGGACATTTGACAGCCAGCTCCGATGGCTCCAAACGGAGCTCTGCGCCTACGGCTGCCCGCAGCTGACCCAGGCGAAACACCAGCCGCCCCGTCGCTCCTGTGAACGGCCCCTGTGTCCATGCCTCCGTGCGGTAAGTCTTGCTCAGCCCGGCAGGTTACTCTCCCTCGGCGGGGGCCGCATTTCGCGGAAAGCCGTCGCTGCTTTCTTGTCGCTCCGCTAAGGCCACGGCGGCTCCGGGCGCGCGCTCGTCACCCGAGCTGCAGCGCCCGGCGGAGGGCAGATCACACTGTTGTGTCTGCTCTCTGTTGCACGCCTTTAAGGTGGGAGGTCCCTGTTCTGCAAATGTTCCATGACGCGCAGATGGGGGGTTTGCAAGGGGTTCTCACGTCCATGCAGAGACCCCTCTCCTCCTCCCCAGGCTTTCCCCCAGCTCAGCACATGACTGCTGCTGATCCCCAAAACAAACAGCGAGCTGTCAGGATGCTGCAGGATGTCAGAGCTGGTCTGCATGCAGGGAGGGCAAAAAGAAAAAAGAAGAAAAAGGCATGTGAGATCAGGATGTTTGATTCTAGGGTGTTTTAAATTGTTGGAGGATTAAATGTGAGCAAGTTAGGGAATAATAAAAACTGATTCCAAAAGACTGATGTTAAATTAACATCTGTGTTTACTTTTAGAAACTCGGTTACGTTCGTTTTAGCACAACAAAAACGAACAAGTAGGAAACAACTCCTGCTATTTTTCTTTCTGGTTTTATTGGGATTTTATCCGATGGATCAACACAACAAAGTAGCACATAAGTGTGAAGTGGCCGGCTATTTTTAGCATCTTGGCCATATAATAATCTGAAAAGTGTGGTGTGCTTTTATTTTGAGTCATACTTTGTAGGACTGCCATTTGTTGCAGTTAGAGCTGAAAAGCTATTTACTGTATGTCCCTACCAGTGTTGTATATTTCTATGTTACGGGTTTTGACTATTATCTTCAGCCAAATAAGTATGAATATTAATCTCACAGTCAGATTTAGTTCTGGGCTTTTAATTAGCCATTCGGGGACATGGATAAGCTTTGATCTTATTTGTTTTTCCCCTTATACTTTTCCCCATATTTTCGATCCACCTTTCTATTCTTTCTGACCAGCTTCTTTCTACCACAGCATGACACTGCCACCACTAAGTTTTTTTTTTGTTTTTTTTTTTGGGATATGAGCCAAAATGTTTAAGTTTGGTCTCATCTGACCAAACTAGCTTTTCCATATAGGTGCACAAATTATTTTTATCCTGTTTACAGATTCTTCCGTCTGAGCTGTGGATCTCTGCAGCTCCCCCAGAGCAACTGAATAACATACAAAAAAAATTGTGAAAGAGTTTCAGGAGAAAGACATTTGAAATATATATTTAAATAAAATGCCTTTTTAAAAAAAATTTTTAATGAAAAGGCTGTTTTTTTTCTCTGCTTGAATGGATTGGCATGTTTCTTTTTCCAGACTCGTCACAAACTGATTAATGTTTTTCCTTGAGGCCACAGTGAGATGAAATCAGATCAGGGATATTCAAATGAGTTTATCAAGCATCGATTCCTCCATATACCTCAGTGTGATTAACACTCAGTAGAACACGCGGGCAGATTTCCAGCATCTCAGTCACGACAGCGTTTCAAGGCCTGCTTAATTTCGTCCCTTTTTTTATTATTATTTTTTTCCTTTGATTTTATGCCAAAGGTGACTCTCTGAGTGGCACAAATGGGACGTCTATCAGAGCTGTAATTACGCGTTATTACACGGCTAAAGTCCTTTTTCTCCTTTTGGCCGCTCGTTTCTTCTGTCTTTGTGCTGCAGCCTGTGGCAGTAATTATACATGTAGACAGGAGCGAGGGAAACTGCTTCAGATGTTGGCGCGGTTGTCATGGAAACACACAATCGAGTGAGATTATTTTCAGGTACAGCTGTTAACGACAGCGTGCACGAAGAGCGTACGTGCTCCTTCGAGGACAGTGGATGGGTGAAGGGGGTAACAAGGCAGCCGATGATGATGATGATGATGATGATGATGATTTCTGAATGAACGGTGACAAAAAAAGCAAACAAGAGCTAGTCTTTAGGTGTCATGGTTTTCCTTGTTGCTGTTTGCTCCTTGTCAGGGGTATCTCTCTCCGGCGGCATATGACCACCTACTACCAGCGAGCCAGGGAGGAAAACCTCATTCCTTCCATTCATAAATATTCCCCCCACCTCTTCCTCGTCCTCCTCTTCCTCCTCCCATCCATTTTAGCACTAAGATCATGTCAGGCCCGCTCGTAGTCAGGTGGCATTTGATCACATGCAGATCTGTGGTAGATCTGAGCCAGTCAGCACTGAGCAGAGCTGCAGATAGTGGAAAAACGCCAAGCGGTGTGTGTGTGTGTGTGTGTGGAACATCCTGGGGGACAGACCATTATATTTATAGAGACGAGCGACTTGACCTTCACTGCATGTTGAGTATCAGCCATTTTAGTGCCGCTCCTGTAGACACTGAATACGGCATAATGGATCTGAGCTGCAGTGCAGTTCGTTAGCTTCCGTCTCATCTTTTGGCTCGTTTTAGCTAATAATAGCTCGCCGCAACTCCACGCTGTGCGGGGACTGTCGATACCCAAGTTTACGAATTCGCTTTTCTCTTTCGTGCTGCTACGTACAGCAATGCTGTATGGCTGATAAAAGCTTGCAATCTGAGTGGAACCTGTGAGATTATGTTCAGCTAAGTCATTACACATATGGAAGCCCGGGGCTGTTGTTCTGTTGTGTAATCTTAAGAGTTAAGAAAAGGAAAAAAAAGTCTGAAATAGTGATCCACAGAGGTGGCCAGTTGTTCTCACCTGCTAATAGCTGAGAGGGAAACTAAGGAGGGTCCTCTAAGCAGCTGAATATAATTTCGTTGAATGGCAAACCTTGATTTAGCCCCAAATGGAAACACGTGGCGCTTTCTTACAAGTAAAGGAGAGCAGGGAAGTCTTATTTCCATTATGCAAATTAGACTTTTTTGAAGTTTATGTTGTGCTATCATGTTATTCCGCTCATTGACAACATACCTGGTGTGTTGTTTTAATTCTTCTACAAATAGTTTGAGAAATGTGTTCATTCGGAGGTGCCTAAACTCTTGCCACAAAGCTCCGCCCATTTTCTCAAAGCTCCTCCTTGAAGTTTCAGTCTCCAGCTGAGCTCAGCTCCTCCAGACTAGCGGCAGCAAACACCTGGTGAAACAGCTCGTCTGCTGAGCCGGTCGTATGAACCACTTCTCAGTCCGATGCTCCGTGATGCCGATGGTAAACGGCATCATGGAGCTGCACTGTTGTGGTGACGTGCTGATGGGCGAGTGTCAGAAAGGGTAGGAGCTTCTTAAAGCGACGGAGGCCAATTTAACAAGGAATCAGATGTGGCGAAGTCAAATTGTTTTTATTTCTACAGGATTTTGATAACAATGTAATTACTTTTTTGTACTACAAAATGTCATTATATGATTGGAAAATACATAATAACCTACTTTTAAAGTCTTATATAAAGTGGAGCATTGCAGCGAGAGTAAAGTAAATCTGTGGGACATTTCTTTGGCACTCAGACAATTATAGTGACTCTCACACTGCAGGACCGGACACACACAGAGCAGAAAGCAAGACTGAACCACTTAGTCATTTTAGGTGGATGGCCATATTGTAACAGGGTTCCAGTTGTTCCACAGCCTTTTCCATTTCAGATGACTGATTGAATGTAAAAGCTCAGTGAGACGTTCAAGGCCTGCAGGATTCTTTTCAAACCCAGCCCTCAGCTTTCTCGCTGACCTTCCTGCTGTGTTCTTTGGCCTTCATGTTTGCTCACTAATCTTCTCTCTCAAACCTCGAAGGCCTCCACAGAACAGGAGAGATTAATAATCAGTCAGTGTCCGACACTCAGTTGGACATTACTCTCCAATTAAGTAAATGATTTCAGTAACAGGTGCTGAATACAACAAATCCATGCTGGACTTTTTTTTTTGTTTGTTTATCTGCAAAAAGTTTTGAAAACAATTTTTTTCCAGTTCACAATGATTCACTAGCTCGTATTGGTAGATAGCTTCAACAAAGTAGGTTGAAGTTTTGTGTTTATGACGTGAAAAAAAGTGAAAATTAAGAGATTAAACGATGTCATAAGGACTTATGTTCCTTTATGTGAACAGCTTTTCAAAATAAAAGCCGGTCAGGTAGTTTTAATGACGATCTGTTTTGCAAAGTGAACAGAAAATACCTCAAAAATATTTAATTTATATTTTCAGTTGTGATTTGTACTTCTTTGTCTTATTTGTTTTTAACTGGACTTTTTCTTTTATTTCAAATTTGACAAAAACGGAATTAATCAGAATCATTTGTACATTGGAAACATGTGGCAACCCACTCCTAACTCAGGCGTACAGCTTATATAACGTGATGTATAAATCACGCCTGGAGGAAGTCTTCGTTAATGCATAGGCTGTGTCACATTGAACCCACAGATCATATTCACCGGATCGGGCTTCGCAGCTGCACATAATCGACAGCATTGTCCCGGTGTTCGCCGAGTTAATGACGCCCTCATCACGACTCTCTCCATTCACAAAGCGAATCCTGTCGTGACGGGAGGAACTGGCTCTGAGCAGGCCGTGGGTGTCGGAGCGCTCAGAACAAGCGTCGGTTCCTGCAGCAGCCTGACATCCAGCCGCGCGCTGCCTTTTCATTCAGCGCCTGAATAGACTCACGGTGTAGGAAGTGTACATTCAGAAGCATGTGATTAGAGTTTTTCAGAGGCACTTCTGCCTTTCTCCCATCTCCCCGGCATAAGCCGATGTATTCCAGTGGGAGTCGGGATGATAGGAGTGTGTGAATGCGTGTGACCAGAATGCAAGAAACTTCAGGATAAGACAATAATCTGAATGAGCAGAAGAGATCGATCAGGCTTCTCTTTACCAATGTCATCTTTTTATGAAATCTGATCTGCTGACCCTCATTTCTTTCCCCGTTTTTGCTTAGTATATGCTTATTTAAAGAAATTACAAGACTACCCTGATTTATGCATCAAAACATACAGCTGTAGCCAGATATTCACACATATACTGAGAAAAAAAGACAAGCTCCTATTTTCTTTCTTCCCATCAGACATTAGGTAAGTCTTAGTCTATAGGTCAAAATAATTTCTATCTGCTAATTTCCAGAATAATGAGAGATATTTTTTTAGCACTTTCTTCACATTCAGAATTTTTCATATATAAAGATTAACATGCCTTTTATTCATTTTGAGAAAGCCCAGGTGACGATATCATGGCACCATAAGCTTCTGATGATCTAGTTTGAGTTAAAAGAAGACACACCTGAGGCTGTATTTCAAGGCAGCGCCTCAAACGTGCTGCTTCCTTCAGTGACATCAGGGAAAAATGACAAATAAATCAACCCCAGAGCAAAAGCGTTTCGTAAACTGGCAGGAGAGTGCCACTATGTATAAACAGTGAAAATACCTGTACATCCTGAGCTGAAATACCACTCAGCAAGGAAGAACCCATATCTCCAAAAGCAACAGAAGAAAGTAAAATCAGCGCAATCACCTCTTAAGTTTGAACACGCCATCATAAGTGGGGTTGTCATCTCTATGGTGAGTGTTTTGCTGCAGGAGGGACTGGTGCACTTCACAAAACAGGAGGTGTCTCAAAGAAAGAACCTGATGAACAAAATGCTTGACCCAAGTCAAACAGTTTTAAGTCAGGTTTATCTGTATATGCAGCTCAAAGTGCTTTACAGGATAAATAACTAATTATGAATGAACATTACATTTTGCCAACATCGAAATCATCAAGCAAATAGGCATCAAACATACATATCAAATAATGTTCCAGTTTTTCTGAATCATAAGCAACTCTAAAGACAGCCTTGATTTAAATCAACTCAGTGCTATTCGGCTGTTTTGCAGTTTTCTAGAAGTTTCATGGTTTCCCTCAGTGTGTTATCAGCCTGGCGGGCCACCAGACTTTACTTGTGCCCCCAACAGGCTTAGCAATGCTTATTTAAATATTTGATTTTTAAATGTTTGCATTTTTTTAAGACTTTATAGTTGGTGTTCAGATATTAATCTTCCACTAAAACATGATTATCAACTGATGTTTTCAAATTCCCTGTCAACTTTAAGCATTTAACTCAAAAACACGACGGGCGCTGGATGAATGACTTGCACCAAACCATCGGGCTTAGCAAGTTTTCTGGGGGAAACCTTAAGTTTGTTCCAAATAGTTTGAAACGCAATTGTACCAAAAACAATTGACATGCACGTGAGCTTATCAATTTGAACAAAGTTGAAAAAAAAGTCTCCCTCTTGCCTTAAACTGGGTAGTTTTAGCCTGACGTATTGATGTAAGAGTGGATTGTGCGTGTTGCATCCAGTGTATGCAAACATTAAGTTTGAACTGTAGATTTCTAATTTTGGTTTAAATGCATTAAAAGGATGAAAAACCTGGGTGGGTTTTCAGTTTTGATGCATTTGACAAAACTGCCGTTTCAGCAGCCGATAATCAATCAGAGCTTATCGGAGGGAAATTGGCGCATCTCTGTTGAGCAGGTGAAGTTGCTGTTTGGCCCTTCGGATCTTGACAGCCAGCTCCTCGCTTTGTGTGTGGAACGAGGCAGCTGCTGCTCTGCTTTCCAAACGCACAGAGAAAGAGAGATGGAGAGGCAGAGGAGAGGAGAGGGGAGGGGAGGGCAGCGGAGGGAGGAAAAGCGTCCTTAAACGTGGGCTGTTGTGTAATCCCTCCCAGGGCCCCTTTGCTATTTTTGTGCCTGGGTCCGCACGTCACGGTTGGGTATTTTCTCTGGTGACTTGCTCGCATCAATAGATCTTCTAATGTACACCCAGTCGGCCAGCGGCTTCACAGCTGATGGGACTATTCCTCGCTGATTTCTTTTGTTGTTATTCCCACCCGGACATGAGCAGGACAGGGGGACGGACCGGGCGGCATGAGGAATGTCACATATGACTGTCGACATGGGACGGGGGACCGTTCAAATGTCAGGTTTGTATGAGGATTATATTTGATCTGTGAATGTCAGCTGCTGTAGGAGCCAAGTCCCCCCCACCCCCTGCCAACCAACCACAACACTGTGTGCTTTATGTCATTGTCATCGTAGAGAGAAAGAGATGTTGATTCATTCTTCATGCTTTGCTGCCGCGGGTTGCACCGCAGAGGGTTTTTTTTTTTTTTTTTTTTTTTTTTAACCGTCCAGCTTGTTTTCATCTCCTTATGATATTTATGGATTGGTTGTCAGCGTGGGTCCTCACGCCCGTTCCCTTTAATGGGCAACTTCGCCTCTAATGATGTAATGCGGCGGCATAACGATGCTCTCCGCGATCCAGCGTTTGGTCGCTCCTTGTTCTGTCTCCCTTGTGTGGAAGGAAGTCGGGAGACGTTTCCCCCACCGTCTTAAACCCTCCCACCCCGCCCCCCAAAGGATCCGTAGAGATCACGTCTCCATCCATGTGAACATACTGTACCGCCATCGGCCCACGTTCATCCTGAAACACACCTACTGCCACCCACCTGCCTCCTGTTGTTCCACGTCATTGCTGCTCGTTGTCCGGACTGTGAGGAATTTTGTAAGGTGGGGGGGGGACAAAAAAAAGTCAGACTTTCTCAGTGAGTTTGGATGTGTCGGCCCCCCTCATCCTTGCTTTCAAAGGTATGCATTGTTTGTGAGGGTCTTATCTCGTTGTCACTCTGCACCCATATTTCCCTTCCCTCATCTCCTGGCTCACAGAGGATGGAAACTAACCAATGAGGTCACCTTGAAAGGGAGCTCCCTACCAGGCCTCTGAGTGTCGTCCCCACCACCCTCCACTTCCCCGTTTAGTTGACCTTATCTGTAAACCTCCCTAATGAATCACAGACCGTTCTGTTGAGCCTCTGGCTCCATCTTTTCCTGTTCTTCACTGTAGTCTGCAGCAGCCGGCAGTTTATTTGAAAGCAGGAGCTACCGGACCACAAAGTAGATGCTCTTTTTGAACATTTTTTGTCAGGTAGCAGAAGGTCCTCCTCACGACCGCTTTCAAGCATCTCGGGGCATCTCTGGAGTCACCTTGGATTCCCATCCTCTGGCTCGTGCTTGAGCAGTGCGCGTTGAGCTAACAAAGAGAAAGAGGAGAGCCAGAGCGAGAGAGTCGGAGGATGTCCTAATTAAGGGGAACTCAGAGGGTTTGAACCAGATAATCTTACATAACCTCATTAGGGAGGACACTGCGTTTGATACCGAGAAGATGGAAATGACGTGTCCTCAGATACCCGTCCTCTCGGCATGAGGCGAGGATGTGGCGGAGGAGGCGGCTCGGCTAAACCACGGAGTCGGGAGTCAGGCGTGTTTGCATACAGTTCAGCATGTGGTCCTGTGCACCCCGGCGTATAGGTGATGACTCTGACGGCTCAGACAGGTGTATGGATTTCAGTCCAGTAGGAGGAAACAGGAATACCTTTGCACGTGTATCTCGATTTAGAGCATTGAAAAGATATTTTAGTATAGGCATTTAAGTCAAAAAATGAAACACATATTTACACAGTTTTTTGTTTTGATGATGATGGCTTGAAATTCAAGTCCTTGGAAAATCTTAATATTATGCAAGATCTTTTGAAATGCATAATTGTTGGCCTGTTGAAAACTATGTCCATGTACCCAATACTTGGTTGGGGCTCCTCTGGCTTAAATTCCTGCATCAATGTGGTGTGGAATAGAAAGCCTGGGTTGGTTTATGAGAGGTCTTCAACTCATCTGCATGGTTGACGTTTCTCTTGCTCTTGACAATAATCTATAGATTCTCTCAGTGTTAAGGTCAAGCTACTTTTCTAGCTAATCCAGTGCAATGACAACATCATTAAAGTAGGTACTTGGGGAAGTGTGGGCAGTTACCAAGTCCTTATGGAAAATGAAATCAGCATCTTCATAAAGTTTTTCAGCGGATGAAAATACAAAGTACTTTCCAGATAAATGACTGCACTGACTCTAGACTTGATAAAACACAGTGGGACAATAGCAGTAAATTGCTTGGCTCCCCAAATCATCACTTGACTGTGGAAACTTCTCTCTGGACTTCAGGCAAAGGGGATTTTGTGCCTCTCCACTCTTCCTGCAGACTCTGGGACCTTGATTTCCAAATAAAATGCAAACTTTATTTTAATTTAAAGAGAGGACTTTGGAGACTAACCAGTTCTTTTTCTCACTAGACCATGTAAAACACTTCTGATGTCTCTGGTTTAGAAATATCTTAACACCAGGAAAGCTACTGTTGTAGTGCGCAGTTTCTCTTGAAGCACCGATTTAAAGCTGCAGTTCACACTTTGTGAATGGGATTTACTTCATCGTCCTCTCCAGGCTTTTTTTTTTGTTTTTCCTGTATCACCATGACCTTTTTCAACCAAACTTTTTTTTTTTCAATCAACTTTCCATTAAAATGCTTGAATCAGCACTTTGTGAGGAGCCATCCTTTTTGGCTACCTTTTGTGGCTTAAACTTTTAGTAGACTGGCTGCAGACTTAAATGACTAAACTAAATCCTTCATTGATATCTTAACCTACTTATTTGCTGGAATGTATTGGCAAACATTTCTCATTCACCACATCACATGGACATTTTTCCCACTGCTAAGGTAACACCATGTGGTTTTAGCCTTGCAGAACAATTAGACATAAGATTTACAGAAATTTTCTTCTATCAAAATTGTATTTTGATAAAATAGAACTACCATGCTAAATGTATCTAGGCCCACCAGTACAGGAGGCACTACACATTGTTTCTTGAGATCTTCAAGCTAAATAAAATACCAAAACACATAAAACATATAAGATAAGTGCTATGATGAAAGTGTAACTTCAGCTCCTCACCTCATTGGCCGCAGAACGAGTCCCGTTAGAAAAATCCTATGGAAGTAAAGTAACTTACAATAAAGCCTCTCAATGAGATTAGTGGAAAATATTAGATAATTAGCGCTAAAGCCTCAAAAAAGACCAGCCGCTTTAAACTATTTCATTATCAAAAATGCATATTAGGTTTATTTTAAGATGTCAAATCATTTTGGAAACAAATCAGTGAAAAGCTTTGCAGCCTGTTGTAAGTATTGTCTATCCTAAAGTAAATGCAACAATTGAATGAATGTATCTCAGTATAAAATAAATTCATTTATTGTAGTTTTTATCCAGCACTCATGTATTGCATTCATGCTTTGAGATAAAGACGTTAATTTTTAAATGGGCTCACTCAGACACACACACAGACACACTCTCACATTCTCCAAACATAAATGTTAATTTATTTATGCTTCTACGTTTATGGTTCTTAACACATAGCTGATATCCATTATTTATGGTTTTAGGACATTTGGGCTGTCTTCCAGGACTTACACAAGGAACTTTTGGAAAGAAACTAATTTTTTCCATTCCTCCACACTTTGAGGTTACTTTACACTTAACACTCCAGTTTTATGTAGGAAAGTTTTGACATCCTTAAATAACTCTCTGTTTATTGAAAATCCTTGATCTCTTTTTCTATTTCCAACATTTTATCAGCTTTATTTGCTACATGCTTGAATTGTGATTTGTTGTGGTTTGGGTTTTTAATCCTGTTTTCTTTCCTTGTTCTTTCAGGTGACTCCTCCCTGCTTCTCACATATAAGTTGATATCACTAAGGTCACACAACACATACCGTCCTTGAAAATTGATCACAAGTGAACTCATTGGATTCATGGAGTCACTTGGCGCTACTGCGGGGGTGAAGGGCGCCGCCGAGGGTCAGGAAAAAAAGACTGGACAGAAAAAAGAAGCTGTCCTGAGACCTTCTGTCAAATCGGAAAGCAAAGGGTGGCATCAAGACTTAGAAGACGTTCAGAGCAGAGGCACGTGTGGTTTTAGTGAAATGTCTGACTCAGGGAAATCTCCGAAATTTGAAGATCAGTTCTCACAAGCTCAGTCCACAAGCCATCCAGACTATGAGGTGTCTTCATATCCGCTACAGCCCACAAAGCCCTTCTCTGTCGGAAGACAAAAAGCTTCAGCACAGTCGCCAGGACCTGGGAGTCAAAGGAAGTCGCCCTCTTCAGCCGAAGTTCAGCAACAGTGTTCCCATTCAGGGATGGACCAGCTGTCAGAAGTGACGGCTAAGGTGGAGCAGAAACCACAAAAACCAGGAAAGTATGTCTGCGACTACTGTGGCAGGGCATGTGCCAAACCCAGCGTTCTCAAGAAACATATTCGCTCACACACCGGCGAACGGCCCTACCCATGTATTCCCTGTGGGTTCTCCTTCAAAACCAAGAGTAACCTGTACAAACACAGAAAGTCCCATGCTCACTCAGTCAAAGCTGGAACGGTGCCATTATCAGAGCTTGGGCCTTACAATGCCAATATGGAGCAGGGGTCTGTTGAAGGGGAAGGAGAATTATTCTCTGATGCTGAGCAAAGCACGGATACGGACGAGGACACTCTTAATGACCCACTGCTGCTGCTGGACTCTCCAATGGAGGGATCAGATAACACTGCTGTAAAAGTGCTAAATCTCATTGCTCAGAAAAAGGGAGCGACGTCAATGTCAGGTCAGGATGGTTTCTCCCAACCCCAAGAAATCAATGCCTCTCCTGTCACAGCCGAGGCCAGCCGTGCAATCCAATCTTCCACTATCAAGCAGAGGCTCGCGCTTCGGCTGTCAGAAAAGAGAAGTGGCGACTCGGAGCAAAATCTGTCCCTTCCAAGTCAATCCAGCAAGGGCAGCACGGACTCAGGCTACTTCTCGCGCTCTGAAAGTTCGGAGCATCAGACCGGTCCTCCAAACACTAACGCAAAGTCCTACCAAGAAATCATGTTTGGGAAATGTTATCGGCCAAACCCTAAGCAGACATCGTCTCATGAGTCTGGGGAACTTTCTGAGAAAGGCTCTGAGAAAGGTGTGTCCCGTGTTTTCACTCAAGAAAATGATGCAGTTGAGTCAATCAAAATAAACACCAAATCGTTTCTAAAGGAGGAGCTAAAAGAGTCACAGTTAGACGCCGGCTGTGACATGGGGCCTCTGATCCGAAGCAACTCAATGCCAACATCCTCAGCTGTGAGTCTAACTATGCCACAAGCCCTTCGAGGCAGCCACTCGTTTGATGAAAGGGCAAGCACAGGGGGCATGAGGAGACTAAAACGTCAAGGTGCCATTGAACTATCTGGGCACGATGGTCACACCGAAGCTGACAGTCATGGAAAAATTAGTGAGGCTTCTCCGTCTGGGTTGGACATGGAAAGCTACACCTCTTTTGGACTTGGTACAACTCAGCAGAAACATGCAATGGAACTGGCGACTCGAAAGCGCCGCAAAGAGAAGAGGGAGGAAGAGGACTTGCTAGTGCAATATGAGAGCCATCAGAAGCAGTGTGAGGAAATGTTTGATTCAAGCAAAGACTATGATATAAAACAAGCTGCAATGGGAATAATGGCTTTAGGTAGGGGACATTTGGACAGGTGTGACATGGACATATCAATGAATCCTGACATATCAGGCCGAAAAAACCTGGGGAATGTAATTTCAGTTATCCAACACACAAACTCAATCAACAGGCCTCAAACTGACCTTTCAGAGTCGTTCAAATATTACAGTCAGCGACTGGAAACTATGTCGTCATTACAGGCAATGGAGGCCATTGAATCATTTGAAATGGAACATGACAACAGATTAAGCCAATCAGTTCAGCTGGGGCCCAAACTTGTGCGACAAACAAATATACAAGTCCCAGAAATCAGAGTCACAGTGGAGCCTGACAGTCCAGAAAAAGCTTCGGAAGTGCCAGTGAAGGAGCCAGAGAAGCACGTGGAGGAGTTTCAGTGGCCTCAAAGAAGCGAAACTTTAGCACAATTCCCTCCAGAAAAGCTCCCTCCAAAGAAGAAACGGCTTCGCCTGGCTGAAATTGAGCACTCCTCTGGTGAATCAAGCTTTGAGTCCGCTTGCACTAGTCTGTCGCGCAGCCCGAGCCAGGACAGCAACTTATCCTACAGCTCCACATTTTCCTTTGACAGAGAGGAGAGCTTAAAATCAGCCTCTCCAGCCAGGCAAGATGAATTTGGCAAACCTCTGGAGCTTTTAGCTGTGCCAGGGTGTGGGCACTCCCTCTCTGTGCTCAGCCAGCGTCAGCAGCATGAAATGAGACGCTCCTCCTCAGAGCAGGCGCCATGCAACTTGCACAAGGAGTTCCCAGAGGTACGCAGCATATCATTTGACTATGGCAGCCTCTCTCCAACCTCCAAAGTTAGACACGTGGACATCAGCGTTGTAAAGGAGAGAAGGAGGGGAAACTTGGTGCGACAGGAGTCGCTGAATATGGATACTGAAGTTACACAAGTCCCTTCACAAGTGTTTCCAAAGTACCTCAGCAGCACCTCCCCTCCATTTGTGGCAGGCGCTGTCCTGCCACAGACTTTGCCAATATTTTCTGTTGGGAACACATTTCCTCAGCTGCCCAATCCCAGCCTAGTTGTTCCTGTTAGAATTCAGACACATGTGCCATCCTTTGGCAGTATCACATACACGTCTTTATCCCAGATCTTTGACAATCAGTATGACAGTATTAGCTCCACAACGTCCACCCGCCAACTGCAGAGTCAAACTGCATGCTTATCTGGAAATCTCGATTCTCACAGTGTGTACTCAAAGCAGCCCACAGCTGACACCCTCAGTGTTGAGGCCCTGGATTTGTCATCAGCTAAGCTAAAGACAGGCATCCCTCTGTCTCTGACCTCCAGAACCATATCAACTACTAATGCCTCGAGTGGGGGAGCAAACAAGCGGATGCTTTCCCCTGCCAGCAGCTTGGACCTATTCATGGAGGTGAAGCAGCAAAAACGAGTCAAGGAGGAGAGGATGTTTGGGCAAATCGTCGAGGAGCTGAGTGCTGTGGAGTTGGGGAAATGCCATATGAGTGAAGAGACGGGGCGCAGGTCAAAGATGCAGGTCGCATCGACACATGTTACGGGTGATGCAAGCAGGACTTCATTTATTGCACATCAAACAGTGACTGAGCCCACTGAATCTGAGAGCGCTATGGAGAGTAACTCCCTGGAAACAAGCTCGCCCCCTTATGCTGTCATATCAGGCAGCAAAGCAAAGGAACGGATGCAGATGGATGTTGTGGCACATCTGGGTACCAGTCAAGACAACCTGATCTCAGGCGCAGAGCATTCAAGACTCTTATCTCAATTTCCGAGCCTCCGCACGACAACAGGCGTGAGCTGGTGTTACCTCAACTACACGAAGCCGAGTTGCTCGCAGGGCGATGCCCCCTTCACCTCCGTGTACGCCACATGGTGTGTGAACTCCCACAATCCAAACCCCCTGGAAGTGAGTACCAGCATTGCTCTGGCTCTGCTTCGGTCCAGACAGAGAGGAGACAAGGTTATATACTCCGTAGCTGCAATGTGCCAGCCTGGCACGGGGAAACTAGTTTCATCCCTCATCCTCTGGAGACAGACCATGGAACAGGTGAGTAAATGATCCCATCTGTTTGAAGACTGAAAGAGAGGGAGAGAGAGAAAACTAAATCATGGGTTACCTGGGGGAAAATGTGCTTTTTATAGAGTATGTAATTGGTTTTGCTGATTTCCTCTGTTTGTATAATGATTAGATAAATTAGCACCTCAGACTGTGCTGATAGCTTTTCATCTCTGCAAGAGATAACAGTTTGAAATGCATGAGGTTTGAAGGACAATTTTATCTAGAAACTCATGATGTACCCTTGCCTCATTTGGCAGAAGATTCTGGAGAGATTTGTTTAGATTAATCTCTTGCTCTTCATTCGTATTTGGAAGACATACATTTATATTTTGAAAAATGATGAGATATCAACTCCTAAGCTGTAAAACGAGGTGCTCATTTTACCCACTCTGTACTTGAGTTTACTTTAAAGGGATAAGTCAGGATTTTCATTGAAAATGTTTAAAACAGTTACTATCTGGCCTGCGGTAGATAACTATTATAGGGACTTCACTCTGGATATGTCCAGATCCTTTTACACCTGGAGGCTGAAGCCAAGAATCTTAAATCATAATCATAGCGGTTTATACAAATTGTATTTTCTGTCTGACATAAAAGTATTATAGAGGTTTAACTGGAAGCTGTTTTATTGATTTTTACACTATTGCTTATATTTGGTAGTTACTGCAACTGAAAATACAGGAAGATGATTGCTGGTACAACACTCCTCCTAGCTCTCTTTCCCGTGTAATTAGCCCTAGATGTCGAATACAAACATAATTGTTACAAGCATCATAAAATAGTATTTGCATAGACTACTATGACGTTTTTGAGATAGAAGTTTGCATTAGTCGGTTATTTTCCCTCGTGAGGTTATGACCTCATAACTAATATCAAGAATAGATTTTCTAAATTGATTAACTTTGGGTGCATTCACACCAGCCCAGTTTATTCCTCTTTAGTAAAACTCTTCCTCATTTGTGTAGAAAGTTTGGTTTGTTTATGGAGGTGTGAATGCACATTCCAACTCTGATGCAGACCATAAAAGCGACCTCTGGTCCACCTAGACTTAGGTTCACTTCCACCTAAGTCTTGGTTCGGTTGAAGTGAACTTTGGTACAATTCAAATGCATATGTGAATGCCAAGCAGACCAAAGAATGCTCCAAAAGCAAAAGACTATAGCACAGGGCATTCTGGGTAAATACAACCAAAACGAAAATTCAAGTCAAGTACCAGTGGGAGAAATTTTACAATGGCAAAAATCTGACGCCGCTCCATTTTTGTTTCCATTTTGTGAAGAAGGAAGTTGCGCTCAGTGTCTTCTTCAGAGATTTTTGTGTCGTTTCTTACTTTAGTTCTTGGTGCAATGCCACCAAAAGTGACAGGGGGTGGCAAGTTTTTCAAAGAGCTTGTATTATTTGGCGCAGTGCAAAAGCACACCATCTGAAAATGTAAGAAATGTTGCAATTTCAGGTTGCATCATTTGAAAACACACTTAAACTAGTGACTTAGCTTTTTTAAAGTGTGAAACACAACATGCTTCATTCTCTGTTGAACACAGAAGAATAATTGGTGTTGCACTGCCTGCAGCCTGCATTTCCCATGTAGATAACATCTGTTTCAGTGTAAATTGTCCAATGTAAGCATCAGAGTTCATAAAATTATTATTTTTTGGATAAACCAATATGCTGTGGTAGGGATAGGAGTACCTGAAAGATGATATAAGTCGGCTTTGGTTTTGGCCCCACTTGAACTCCCACTTAGCTTCAGCTTTTAAGCCCAAAACCCAACACAGGAACAAGCAATTTCAGCTTACCTATTTATGCTAACTAAATCAGTCCAGGGAGACTTGCTTCTGCCTGCATATCAAAATGGTATGAAAAGTCACATAATTTAAAGAAGTGTTGCCCCTTTTAATATTGTACACATCTCTTTGATGGCCTCTCGAGGCGTGCACCGCTATCACCAGCTGCTTTGCGAGCAAGGCACAGAAGAAAGCTAGTAAAGCAACACAGGAGGGGAGCATACAGTATACTGGCACAACAGAACCAGGTTGAGAGAGGTGGAAGTAATCTTTGCACTCTAGCTTGAATGCTTGCTAACAACATTCATATTTGGAGAACAATTCAGAACTGGAGCACTCATTATCTGTTTGCATTTGGAGAAATTGTGCCAGACGCAAACTTTCGCCATAACTGCCTTTTTCTTTATTTGCTAAACGAAGACCTCAAGTGAGCAGTCTAATGCATATAAGATATTGACTCTTACCAGAACCTCACTTTAAAAATCATTGACAATCCCTTCAAAGGACTTTGATGGCAGAAAACCATAGGTTGCCCACAGTGGGTTTTTCCCAAGCTACAGCATAATACATGTTTGCAAAACATGCCGTGTAACACTATGTGTGACACTTAATATCGGCCGCGTCAGATTACAGTCGATTCTTTGGCTGCATTCAGTGGGTGTTAACGCGGTGTGTGTTCATCTGATTCAGCTGCAGAGGAAACCGGAGTCCAAAGAGGTGGACATCACCTATGGGAAGAAGGTGAAAGACATCAGCTGCAGAGCCAAAACAGCCAAGGAGGAGTGGAAAGAGAGGGAGGCCACCGCAAACCAGGCAGTGCCAACACGAGTTAAGATCTTCGAGGGAGGGTCAGTCAGCACACAAGTCAAGTTCTTGTAACACTTGTCAATGTCATTTGTGCTACAGTTATTTTTAGGTATACTAACTTCATGCACCAGCAACCTATGCGGTCTTTCCTCTTCAAAACTAAAAACTAAAAATACCAACGCTATGTTTCATATCCGTTCAAGGTACAAGTCCAATGAAGACTACGTGTACGTCAGAGGTCGAGGTCGGGGGAAATACATTTGTGAGGAGTGTGGTATTCGCTGTAAGAAGCCAAGCATGCTTAAGAAGCACATCCGGACCCATACGGATGTGCGACCCTACATCTGCAGGGTTTGCAACTTTGCCTTCAAAACCAAAGGTGGGTACTTCTAATTATGGAGGAGGGAATTGTAAGACCTGCAGCGGTAGTCGGAGAACAAACCTCTATATTTGAAATGAAAGAAACTTGCTAAATATAACTACACAAGATGAAACATATAGTTTGCAACACTGGCAAACATTTTGTAGTTTGTGTTGTTGTTAGGGATACGACTGCGCTGTTAAAAATCAACAGGTGAATACATTTAGTTATGTGACAAACCAACATAAAATTCCACATGAAGGAAAATTGTACATGATTTTAAAACAATGTGGATAAAAATCTGAAAAGTGTGACTAGGACTTGCAATCAGTCCCCTAAATAATATCCAGTCCAACAAAATGGCTTTTGTTAGAAATAATCTAATTGGTAACTAAACAGGATTATGAGGACCGAGGATCCTATCAGACAGCTCAGGCTCAAACCTGGAGAGAAATTTAAAGCAAAATTAGGCCATAAAATAATCTCACAGAGCATGGTTCAATTCACAACTACAAACCTGCCAAGACAGCTTGTCCACCTAAATGGACAGGCTGGTCAACGAGAGCATTAATAGAAAAGCAACAAGCAGGCACATTGTATCTGGACTAGCTGTGGAGATTATATCTCAGGTGGGAGAATAGTTTCCATCATCCACTCCACATATCTGGCTTTTGTGAAGTGGCAATATGAAAGCAATTGTTGAAGTAAAACCGTAGGAAAGTCCAGCTCACAGTTAACCAGAAAACGTGTAGAGGATGTAGTAAAAATGTGAAAGAAGGTGCTCAGGACAGATGATATCAAATCTGAATTTTTTTGCCGTTATGGACAAGCAACATGTGGCAGAAAAAATATATCTGTGGATATGCATATCTTCTTGAAAGCATCTACACTGTGGAAAATGCTAGTGTCTGCAGAATACAGTGGAGAAGCTTTAACTCAGACAGAACAGGGAAGCTGGTTAGAGACTCACTTTGTCCATCAGGACAATTGATTATATCAATTCATCCTGGAATGACTCAAAGTTCAGACCTAAATCCAATATAAAACTCGAATGTTTCCATTCAGAGATGCTGTCTAGTCAGTCTGACTGAGCCTGAGATATTTTACAAATGTTGGTGTTGATGTGCAACGTTAGTAGACTCGTATCCCTGAGGATTTGTAGCTGTAACTGCAGCAGAAGGCGGTTCTACAAAGTAACGGAGGGCTGAATACAAATGAATGTCACACAGCAAGACTCTTGAAAGCTCCGCACTACTGTAAGATCTCAGTAAAAATGTTGCAGTTTGTCATTGTAACACAACAAAATATTAGAAAAGGTTCACTTAGTTTGAAATAGACATTTTAATTGTTTCATCACTCTGTATTGTAGTTAGCATTTTCTCTCAGAAAGCATAACTCAGATGTTTGCCTTGTATAACAGGAAACCTGACTAAACATATGAAGTCAAAGGCGCACATGAAGAAATGTCTTGAACTGGGAGTTTCAGTGACAATGGATGACACAGACATACAAGAACATGGTAAGATCCTAGCATTGTAACACTGCTGGATTTTTTTATTTTTTTTTTCGTGGTGTGATGCAATAAATGCTGCCAAACTAATAAATGTGTCTTTTAAAGCAGACAATATCCAACTAGAATCCAAGGCAGATGTGGCAGCAACCACCAAGCATCAGTTCTCAGATGCTGAGGACTCTGAAGGAATGGATGAGGAGGCCGACGAAATAGATGAAGAAGATGAAGAGGATGATGAGTATGAGGGGGACTCCACCCCAAAGCTGCTTTCAAGAAGTACGAGTCCTCAGTCATGCGGAGTGACCTCGGTGTCCGTTACCGTCACCTCTGCCATCCACGGTTGCTCGCTAGCCGCTCTGCCCGGCACGGACGTTCATCAGCAATCCTCTGGCAAGCGCTCGAGCGCGGACAATCGTTTTGCCCTGCCAACAGAACCGAGGGAGAAGTCTGTGGATGAAGACTCTCTGAGCATGCTGCCACTGGACCAGACCAGTCTTCTTTTCGACCCGTACTCTTCTTATCTGCTGTCTCCTGGCTGGGAATCTCCCATCAGGGAACCTTCTCCCTCACGGCTACGGTATCCGTCCCCAAGGCGGGAGCTGTCCCCACGAGGGCGGTCTTCACCGAGGTGGGACTCCTCACCACTCAGGCCTGGGTCACCCATCTTCAAATCCATCCAACATCCCTGCCCAGTCTCGTTGGAGCGACCGATGTCTCCTGGGACAGACATACCTGGGAAGCGAGAATCGTCCGTGAGGGGCAGGCAGAGGGTTGTGCTGAGGGCGGTGTCACCACGCAGAGGTTCGCACCAACATAAAGGTGGCTGTGATAAAACCAGACACCAGGCAAAGATGGAGATGGAGATGGCTCAGCAACAACAGGCTTTTGAGATGGTAATGCTTTGTTCATCTGTTACCGTCCCCTACATTCACATTTTGTCACAACAACCACAAACTTTCATGCATCTTTTCTGGGGGGATTATACTGTAGACCAAAGTAGTGAGATTTATGGTGGAAGGAAAATGACACATGGGACGGGATGATAGTGCAACAGCCCTTCAGCCTTGCCACAAGAGGGTCCTGAGTTTCACATGTATGGGTTCTCTGGATTACTCCATAAAAACATGACTCCTAGGTTGTAGCAATGGTGGCAGGAGTTCATCCCGTCATTGGTGGGTTGCCAGTTTGATCCCTGTACCATCTGTCTCTGCTGTTGTGTCCTTCGACAAGATACTTCACCCACTTTGCCTGCTGGTGGTAGGCAGAGGGCCTGGTGGCGCAATATGACAGCCTTGCGTCTGTGAAACTGCCCCAGGGCAACTGTGGCTACAGTCCAGTAGTCCAGTATGTGGAAGCTACTGGACTGTAACTTCCACAACTATGTGACAGCTACGTCCGTCTCTATCTGCAGATGAGCTACGTCCGTCTCTATCTGCAAACCTGGCAGAGTCAGACCCTGAAAGACTACCCCTCTGATTGCTGGAGACTCTCGCCAGCAGATGGGAAACTCACCACCGTCAGCGTGTGAATGTGTACTTGAATGGTGTGTGAAGTCCTTTGGGGTCCTCTGAACATTATAAAGTGCTGTACAAGTACAGGCCATTTACCATTTTACCTTTTGTGTGTTGGTTCATGGTTGTTGCTCTGTGATGGACTGGTGACGTTTCCATGGTGATCCCCATCTGTCGTATAATGACTGCTGGTGAGTTTTCTCCAGCGGTCACTGAGAGAGAGTCTTTCAGGTTCTGACTACCAGTTTTGTAGATAGATATATATGTTTCTTCCTATTCTTTACAAATAGCTGTAGATCAGACATATTGAATGAAGTGTGTCTATGAATATCAATTTTCACATCGTGGTGAGGATTCTCAGTTGAGTTTATGTCGAGACAGTCTAACATTTGAACATGGTTTAAGCTTCTCCACAAATTTCTCCTCAACCTGTCTGCTGTGTTATTTGGTCTTTATGATGCTGTTTGTTCACTAATGTTGTCTAACCTCTGAGGCCTTCACAGAACGGCTGGATTTATTTGTAAGGGAAATATGCTCCATTTTGTGTTGGTCTATTCCGCAAAATATCAAAATAAATAAATAGAAACATTGATGTTTTCTAGCGCGAGTGTGATAGAATGTGAAAAACTTGGATTGTGAAGCCTTGTAAACTACGATATAACTAATTTTTAATTGATCCTGAAGTGTTTGCATAAAAAAAACCATGAATGTTCTCTAAATACTTTATTACGATGGCCCTTCATGATGTGGCAACATTTCAATCCTGATCCAAACGGTGCCCAGACAATCCATCATGAGAGCTTCATTTGAAACTATTTATTTCCAGCTAAATAACTCACATTCCTTCATGTTTTCTAACTAATACATGTTTGCATGCTGGCGATGGAACTGCCGCTAACTCTTGCCAATAATATCGTTGCAGGATCAAAGGAGCGGCGGCTTGGCTCCCGCTCAGCCGCCCGGCACTGCCAGTTCTCATCACCAGAACGTCCTCAGCCACCTCCCTCTTCACTCCCAGCAGCAGGCTCGCTCTTTGCTCCCCGTCGTTCCTGTCGGAGGGCTCCAGATGTTGCACTCCCCGGCTTCGCCCGGCGCCGACGTCGTCGGCCCCTCCCCGGCGTCCAGCCCTCGGAGCTGCAGCAGCAGCAGGGAGGGATCCGTGCACGGGCCCGAGACGGGAGGAGACAACGGCGACGGCTGCCGGGAGAAAAGTCCCGAGCCCCCCGCCGGGGAGAGCAGACAGGAAGAGAGCGTCCAGACCTGCTTGAAAGCCATCGCCTCGCTGAAGATTACTATAGAAGATCCTCATTAAAACCTTCGATTTATTCCCGCCCCTGTTACACCTGCAACCATCGTCATCCCTTTAACCACCTTGTCTTTATCCTGTTAGAGGCAATATAATGACATTTCCCCTGGTCTCGCATGATCAAACTCCACAGAGATTCTCTGCAGGATGTTTTTGCAAAAAGGGGGGGAAGAATCATTATTGGGTGCAGTTGCAATATGGAAAGATATTATGCTAATATGCCTTTTTTTTGTCCGAGATCGTAGTTTGCGCACAATTGCACAACAATTACATTTATGGGTCCTGTACAAATGTCCTTAACATATACTATTACTTAGATGCATACAAGCAGTGTATTTTGCAGTGTGTACTTTGAACATAGACTGTCGTTTCTGTTAATCATATCAAGGTGTGATGCAGTAGTGCTGTAACTAAAGACTATTTATAAAGGGGAAACGTGTGTGTACTATGAAACAGTCTGACCAAATTTAAATAGACGCTTCTCGTGCAGTTCGGTGCTTCTGAGCAAGCAGCAAGGGGGTATGTGCCTTTTCTTTCTTTTCCCGCTTTTCTTTTTGTCGCTTTTCTTCGTTTCCGGATTTGTAACTGAGAAAAGACGAACTCTCTCCGAGAAGAAGCTGCACTTTCTGGCAAAGGCTTTGTGGGTGTTTTTGTTTTGTTTGTTTTGACAGATGGATTTATGTGACACAATCTTAAACAAATGTTACTTATGTTGCATTTTTCTTAATGTCGTGGTTTTTAACTTGGTACAAAAAAAATGCATGGGATTTGCTATTGCACAACCATAGAGGAATTAATTATGTAATTATCAATACTGTAAGATGTATTTATATATTAGAACGTAAGCACTTATTGATACTGGTAAACATTTGACTACTATTTATATGGTATATCTGTATTTATGCAGCAGTTATGCAGTGAGCCACTCCGGCGTTGCTTTTGATCTCATGACGTTGCTTTGACTGACCTTGTTTTCTTCGCTTATGCAGACGATCAAGAGTGTTTAATGAGTTTTAAAGATGCACTTTCATCCTTCTTTCGTTTTGTTTTTGGTTCGATGATGAAGCTGCTGTTGAGTCAGGTGGAGGGCGGAGGGAAGAAGAGAGTAAAAATGTCCCGTTTCCTTGTGGTTGTTGAAACATTCCTTGTTTTTTTCCTCGTCTCTCATCGCTCAAAGAGTTTTGCACACAAATCCAAGGGGCTACGGTGGTCAGTCGATGCTGAACTGTTTCACATTTTCACGTCACACCTGGATAAGTCCGCGCCATTTGCTGCAGGTTAATACTAAAGTAACAATATCGACGCCCTGACTTCAACTGAAGTCCTCAAGTAGCCACTCATTCTAAAGCATCACTACTTCTCTGTACATGTATATATGTGTATTTTTATGGTTTAAACTATTTTTGCAGTGTTGTATTCTGAGAACTTTTTATGTGGATCTCTATCTCTTTCAGAGGTAAGACATCTGCAGAGGTTTCATGAGGGAGATTTAAAAAAAAGGAAAAAGAAAGCACAGTGTTTCATCTTTTTAAAGAAATGCGTTTAGGTCTTGAAGTGTGGCTATCGGTTTGAGACTGGATTCAAACATTTGAAGCTAGAAAGCGACCTTCGTTCAGTCATGTTTACATAGAAAATTTAAAAGGTGCACTGCTTTAAATTTGTGTTCCCCTCCGTGGAGACGGAATGCGCTTTCTCTCTTTTTTTGTGTGTGTGTCCTTTTATTTGTCATGGTGGAGCCTGGAAATGCTTTAACACGTGAAGGGAAAGTGAAGTCTGCTTTGGCATAACCGTATGCGTTCAGATTCTGTTGCTTTCTCGATGTGTATTCATATTCACCGAACTGCATTGTGCCTCTCATGTCAATGGCAATTCCCTGTAAAACATATAGAGGATGAATCTTTTTTACCTCTAAGCTGAGATGTTTTTTTTTCTTTCTTTCTTTCTTTGAGGGGAGAACCTCAGTAGCCAATCTGTTATTTAGATATTCGCGTCGAAAATCTGGTTAGTCTGGACGGAGTGCCTCTTTTGTGCTATGAGGAATTTATTGTTTGGTGCTCTACTTTTTCAGATTAAATCTAAAACTGTTTTAAAAGGGCATCCTTTTAATCACGGCTCTGTGTTGTGGCTTATTTCTTTCTCTTTTTTTTTTGGATTATTCTCAGTGGCCTCCATCCCTCTGCTCTCGTAGCTCGACGTGGATTAAGTGAGATTCCACTGGAGAAAGGCTTTCACAAGAAATCACTCAGATTTGTATCTTTAGGGTGGGGAAAGACTGAGAGTAGGAGGCTAAGCCCTTTGTGCTGACATCTTCTGGCGAAAATGCGCTGCTGCAGTCAGAGAGTGAACGCTTCCAAAAATAGTTCTCACCTTGTCGACTGAGATTCAACCACATTCAAGGTTTAAATCAGTCGGCATGGAGTCGATCGGACCTGCATCGTCCCTACTGTTCTGCTGAAGCATTTAGGAGAAAATATGGCGCCTGGTTTGTCTGTGAAGAGGTTTGAAATGATCAGACACCAAGTTATGATCAGAAAATAAAAGAGTCCTTTCAGGAAAGTGGTTTAAATTACAAAATCAAATTTCTTTTATGTCATGTTTGATACATACAGTATTTTTTATAACAGCTGGAGTGAACATATATATATTTAATTATGCTATAAGATGACACAATGCACAATATCGCTACTTATGATTATAAAATAGGCACATGAGTTTCAAAGTCAGAAGTATGAGCTTTAAAATAAAAATATAAGATTTAGAATTTGAATTAAAATTTCAAATTGTAAAATATCAAGTCAAAATTTAGAAAATCACAATACTAATAAGAATGATTTTGAATTTTAGCAAAAATCTATTCGGGATTTCAAAGGTGGAATGCAAAACATTCAAAAATATGATTTCATTCAAAGTCAAAATCAGATTTTATTTTTTTTTTAAATCTGATAATCATGCACAAAGTGCCTGTGTGTGTTCTGTCATGTCTTCTCTTATCTAATGCAACAGGCAACAAGTTTAAGAAAGAATAAAAGCTGATTTGGGTTCAGCAAAGTTGGCTTCTCTCTGGATAAACTTGGTTTTACCTTTAGCTAAAACCTGTAAAAAACAACAACAACAAAAAAACATAACACATACATTATCCATTGTAAGAAAATTATATTGGTAACAGTTTTTACCCTGATTACAAATTCTCCATCTGCATGAATGGGCCAAATTTGTACCATTTTTGAATTACGTCGGGGGCCACACAAAATCAGTCCAGGGGCCACAATTGGCCACCGGGCCGCACTTTGGACATCCCTCGCCTACATGACGTCAGCAGACCTATATACATTTTTAACATTCACACTGTGGAGGAGTTCTTCTCTAAAACCAGCCAATCATCTTCTTTTATTCCACCTCCCTACTGCTCTGTCTCTCCACTCTTGAGGCCCGTTTGTCAAACTTATTAAACTGAAAGTAACAGCAGGCCGCCGTATAGCAAATGCAGAACTAAAACAGCAAAAAGTGACACATTAATAGCAGAAGCTGCTGATGGCAGACATGCTGCAGAGCGTCTCCATCCTCCCTCTCCCTGCTCACAGTGAGCTGCTCTCTCCTGGGTTATTTTGAGGCGCTCTTATCACAGCTGTCGTATCGCTGGTGGCCGCCTGTCCCAAACCCCTCGCCACTCTTTCCCTTTTCCCTGCTGGACCTTTGTCCCGGTAAGACCCCCATTTGCTTGCGACCCTTCCTCTTAGTGGATTGTCTAACATGAGGATATGAGCCAGAGCCGTTTGCTGGAGCCGCTTTCCGGCGTCTCCTGTCGCTCTCTAACTTACTAATGCGTGTTTGGCTGCATGTGGTGACAAGCTGACCGAGTTTGTTGGAGACGTAGAGGCTGGTCAGCGCAGTCGGACCTGCCTGCGTCATTTGTTTGCAACATATTCCCTGGTTGGAGGAAACATTTAAACATCTCACTGAGAACTTTGTTCCACAAAACTCAGCTGCAGATTCTCCAATACTTTCTTTTTTAATATGTGTTTTTTAACCTCCTTTTAAAATATCGAAGCGAGTCTCTCACATAACCCTTTTATGTGTATATAAATAGCCGAAGAATTGACCCCGACATCAACAAGAGTGGATTCGAAACGACAACAAAAGAAAATTAATAAATAACGTGCCCATATTAAGAAGTTCCTAAAATAGCTTGTGGGTCTGGAACAGGTGCCATGCGCTCTGCTTGTGAAAGCGCAGGACTAATTTTACGCACCTCAGACAGGCTCTGACTGCGAGTGTGCGCAGCACAGGCAGGCGACGTCACTTCACGTCACACTATCTGCTCTCTGCTGATTGGTTGGGCGAAAGAGCTGCTGCCAGAAAACGGCCGATGTTTCTCACAATCTGTGTTCAAGCAATTCAACACCCTGACCAGCATCTGACGTTTTGTGCCAAATCTCGATTGTCGTACATTTACCTGCATTCTTGTATCCTGCGAAAAGTTAGGATGCTGTGTAAAAATAATTATTTATTTTATTATAATTTTTTTCCCCAAAAAATAATGAAGTGAAACCAGGCAATGTATCAAAAGTTGACGGATTTGTTTTTAACTTATGCAATGTCCTGAGGCTGAGACCAGCATGTCCTCTTATTATATTTTAATAAGATTAAATTATAATTTAGTAATGATATTCAACTATTGTCTAATATTAAACCAAACATAGTTTGGTACTCTCTGGCATCTTGCTTGGAGCTCAGAGTCTGGGAGGCTTTTCCTCCATCAAACATGCTATTTATTTAGTGGAAATGTTGATGTTGATGAGACTTTCTCCAAAATGACAAGCTTTTCTAGCCTTTGTAGCTCCACAGTTGCAAATGAGGAGCTGACATTCACAGATGACATTGAAATAAAATCCAGCCCAACATCTGGTTTGAGGTGATTCCTCTGATTCCTTCACACGATTTGCCTTTACCTTTACAGAGCTCTTTGGTTCCTCCTATCAGACTGAAGTTTCTCATATTGACGTCATCAAACCAAAGTTCAGATCTACCATAACCGACTGACACCTCCTGGTCTCAGGTTTGCAACCAGCTTCTGCCTGAGAAACCAGTAACCTGCTCCCAGTGTAATATGTCTGCTATAACTGATGTATATTCGCATTATCATTTACAGTTTTTATATGTTCGTATCATGTGGTAGATCTTAGCCAGCTGGTGAGAGAATAAGAACATCTTCATCTCAAAAAGTTTGGGCAGCCCTGGGCGAAAGTGATTAACGTGATTTTAAGGCTACTAAAGAAAATAAACAACATTACGAAACACTTAACATTTGGTTAAAATGGATGACTTGTCCATTCTATGTGCCTGCATGACCACAAAGCTAACATGCTAACATGGATGTTTTAAATGGTGAGGGAAAGCCTTGATTTTGTTTATTTTTTGGTGTAATAAGGTAAAATTCATCCATCAGATTTATTTTTTATTTTTTTTACATCAACTAAGGCGGTGAATTGATGACTTTAAGTAAGTGGGCTCAAACTCCTCTCCTCAAGGACTACAGTCCTGCAACTTTTAGACGTCTCTCTGCTTCAGAACGCCTGGCTTCAGTATTTGCTCATTAGCAGAGCTCTGTAAACATTGACTGGATGCTAAAGATGCAGTTCTACCATTTAATTCAACTGCATAGGATGAGGGACACATCTAAAAGTTGAAGTACTCTGATCCTCAAGGACTTCAGTTTGACACTACAGCCTAAAGCTGTAGTACAAGTAGTTCTGTTAGTACTTGGCACTACTAAATTATATTTTTGTATCAACTACTTACAAGGTATATTAAGCAAATTAATGATTAGCAAAGTTGAGCCATAAAGGTAGAAAATTTAGTTCACATTCTTCTTTTCTCTGCTACAATCTACATCATAGAATATTTCAAGAATCAGGAATCTAAAAGTTTTTACTTCATCTTTATTTTCCCAAATGTTGAATCAGGAAATTGCAGAGCAAGTGAATAACAACTTTCCTTCAAATTCTGATGAGACGCCTTAAATGCCTGGACAGTAAGGTGGTATTTTCTGAGGTGCTATTCGCTAGAAACGTCCAGAACTGCAGAATTATAGTGTAATTCTTTCATGCAACATAGCTAGCTCTCCTGTTGACAAAAAGCGAGATATTTTCTACCTGTTGTTCGCTGTTATCTCGTCTGCCCAGGTCCGTTAATGTCGTGTGTAAAAGTGAAACCACAAAGACAACAGTCACTGTTCTACTTTACAATCAACCAGAATTTTATTCAAACAATCAAGTGCATAAAATCACATCAACAGCTCGTCATAATCATCCGAAACCAAAGCCCCAAAGAAGAAACTGACCGGCTGTTTTAGCTCAATTACTTTTACACCAAGGCGTGTTTCTACTGTCTGATGCGTTTCAACGTACCGTTTAGAGGTGGTCCTGTAATGACGTGTTGCTGTTTCCACGCCAGAGACCATGGCGTGCATGGTCTCTGGCGTGGAAATGTTGAAACATTTCAACATTTCCATGTTGAAATGTTGTTATGCAGGTGTTACGAAGGCCAAGGGATGAATTCGTCACTGTCCTCCCTGCATACGAACAATAGATGTGTTCATTTCATACGGAAACATTTTACTCAAAAAAGCGAGACCAAAGTTGATCAGCTATCCATGTTTTTCATCCCTTCAAACTGCCTCAAACTGGTTCCTGAACCCCAAAGAGCTCTCCTGACCTCTGACCCAGTACATCACACAGCAGATTTTGACTACAAAATTAACACATTTCATATAATATCTTCAAACTCTTATAAAACAGACATGAACAATAATACCCAAACATCTGTTAGACTCAATATTTTCTGATTAGTTCTCAACTTCTTTAGTTATAATGAACTAAAACAATTTCCAAATGAATATATGACTTATTCGCTCTTGAGAATGTGATCTAATATAAAAAACTACTGATTAGCTCATTATATCTAAGAAAAATGTTCTACTGATTAAGTTATGTATTGATTAAAAGTCTAAAAGTCTGATTTTGGCTTAACGTGAACAAACTAGTTCTTTAGTAAGAACTAAAGTCATTAACTCTACTTACTGACACTAACAGTATTACCCAACATAATATCACTGTCTGACATTTTCTTATTTCTTCCTGTGGAACAGCTTCAGCTAACTCTGAAGTGGTTATTCAGTTCAAAATGGCGGCTCGTGAAGAACAACGAGGCTTCTTCGAGTTTCGTCTTGACGTCAACAAACAGCATCTTGGTTAAATAAGCAATTCAGCGTTTTAGTTATTTATTTATTTATTTATTTATTTATTTATTTAATGTTTCTGAATCAAAAAGCGGCAAATTTATAAATAATAATAAAATGAATAGTAAAACTGAACATCTCAGATCTGTGCAATTGAGTATATGCGCAAAAAAATAGCTTAATTTGCAGCAGCCATTGAGCCATATTTATCATAATGACATTTCTTATGAGCTATTTCTCTTGTTGTTTCCATTTTGAAATGTTGTCATGTTCTCCATCACAGAGCCGCCGCGTCGCTCCCTTGTTTGTACTCGCTGAGGATTATGGAGGCTTGTCAGGATTGCGGACCCGCCCCCACCGGTCCTGGAGCGTCTCCGGCTGAGGATCGCCACATTGACCTGACAGAGGACCTGGGCCAACAGCTGGAGGACATCATTAGCACCTACCAGGCAGCCCAGATTCCAGCTGAGCCAGAGGACATAGAGGAGGTCACAGCTGCCAAAGAGCCAGATGCCCGCAAGGACCAGAAACTAGAGAAGAAAATGCTCAAAAATCTAGGTCTCTTTGTTTCTTCTTTCCTGAATGTTTCATCGATTTTAGGTTCCATGGGTTCCGATTCAGCTCAGTCAGCAAAAGTCCTGTAGTTGTGTAAGCTCATCTGTCAGGTATAACACTATACTGAACCTTTTGTACACCGTTTTAGTCACTTCGAGGGGTTTTGTTTTCCCACAGTGTGGGTTACACAGCTTGTGTAATTTTACATCTTTACACATCGTTGACAATGATGGATGATGTCTAACTGCTCAGGTAAGGAGGCCATGCTGCTCATGCAAAGTTTGAACAAACTCGACACTCCAGAGCAGAAACTGGAAACCATCATAAAGAAGCACGCCGAGCTGGTGAGCAACGGGAAAGTGGAGGCACTCCTGCCCAGATTAATCTGATGAACATCTGATGAATTTGTGTGTGTGCGTTTCTCCAGTTAGAGGAGCATCGCAGCGACCAGAAGCAGATGAAGACCCTGCAGAAGAAGCTGCTCCAGGTGATGAAGGAGAAGGACCAGCTGCAGAGCGAGCACAGCCGGGCGGTGCTGGCTCGCAGCAAACTGGAGGGGCTCTGCAGGGAGCTGCAAAGGCACAACAAGACCTTAAAGGCACGTCATTCAGAAACATTAACGCTCAAAGAGTCAAACCTGAGAAAACTCAAGATCCGCAAAGTATTCACACCACTTGAACGCCGACCTTCACACTTTACATCTTCAAACTTTCACATAATTTGTAGGGATTGTGTGTCAAAGACCAACACGAAGGGGTGCAATATTGCAAAGTGGTGGGAAAATGGACATAGTTTTTCAGGAAACCTTCAGTATTCACTCTTTAGTACTTTGCAGGTCGAGCCACCATGTGCTGCAAGCATAACGCTCTAGACGTTTTACCTGAGTGAAGTCGGCCACTTCATCTTCTTCAAATTAAATGAAATTGGTGTCAAATGTTTGCGCCAGTTTGTGTAGCAACATTTTTTGTTTGCGCTGCTATTATTTTAAAGATATTGATACGCTTCCAGCCCCGCAACATTTACAAAGTCACACAAAATTTTGTGTCAATCAACTGTGCTAAGTTTGTGCCGGTCTCTGCTGCAAAAATTTATTGGTTTGTGCCGTTATAAATTTTAAAAGATCAACCTACCTTCTCCACTGCTGCTTTTGGAGACACTAAGTAGCTGTTTTATGGTGAGATAATTATTAGAAATCCTTCTTTGTCCAATATAAATCTCAAAATAGTGTGAATTAAAAAATTTAGCTTTGGTTTTCTGAAAAATCAGGCAAAATGGGAAGTAGAATGAATCTGATTACTTACAGAGCTTTCACAAGTTATTACCAACAAAAAGTGATACACTTTAATTCAGCTTTCTATAGGCGGTCAATTTTCTCAGAACATGTTAAGACGTTGGTGAAAAACTCTTCCTCTTCTCTGAAACCGCGGGTACTAACACTCCTCCCCGACTCGCAGGAGGAGACGCTGCAGCGCTGCAGAGAAGACGACTTGAAGAGGAAAGAGATCACCACCCATTTCCAGGGGACCCTGAGCGACATCCAAGCCCAGATAGAGGAGCACAGCAGCCGCAACACCAAGCTGTGTCAGGAGAACGGCGCCCTGGCAGAAAAACTCAAGGCCCTCATTGCGCAATACGACCAGCGAGAGGCGGTATGGAGCTCACCACACACACAGCCGTCAACTCAAAGAGCAGATACAGTACATCACTAACCGTACTCTCACTCTGCACCAGAGGGGGGAAGAGTATACGTTAATTTGACCCAAAGTGCTCATGCAATCCCTGACGCTTCTGCATCTATGCATTCATTGCCTGCAACTTTCACCCTGGTCTTACTTCTATTAGACACAGTAGTCCAGCCAAAGCTTTCCGAGCGAGAAGTGAAATATTTCTCTGCGTGAAAGCGACTCATAAATCCCCTTGATTGTCTGCCAGAACTTGGAAAAGGTTTTCAAGCACAGAGACCTGAAGGAGAAACTCCTGGAAACCAAGCTAGAGCAGGCCAATCTGATCCTGAAGGAGGCCGAGGGGAAGCACAAGCTGGAGAAAGAGCTCGTACGTCCAGTAAATCATGTTTGGGTTATGAGTAAATATGAGTCTGCATGTATTAACGTGGGATGTGTCGATACCACAACAGCTTCTCAAACAAGTGGCGGAGTACAAGCTGCAGCTGGGCAGCCTGAAGGAGCAAGAAACAGACATGAGGAGTCAAGTAGGGCAACCCGTTGCCGTCGGCAACATTTGCTTGTTTTATTTCGATTTTAGATTGTTTTCTTTCTAATGTTTTCATAAACTCTTCCCAGCTTGATATGTACTCCAAAAAGTTTGACGAGTTCCAAGGTACGGTGTCGAAGAGCAACAGTGTCTACAGCGGCTTCAAACAGGACATGGACAAAGTAAGAACGGCTTTTCATAACGTTTTCTTCTAGTTTCCTGTCACTCGCAAAGTTGAAGGAAGCAGAAACAGAACGATCCGCCCAGATTTTTAGAAACAAGAAACATGTTATGCAGTGTGCTGTGTTTGTATTGTTTAGATGGCCAAGAAAATGAAGAAGCTGGAGAAAGAGTGCCATTCATGGAAGACGCGCTTTGACAGCTGCAACAAGAATCTCATTGACATGGTGGCTGATGTGAGCAACAGTTTTCAACAAACTTGAGTGTTTTATAAGGATTTTATGTGATAGACCAACTATCACATCCCTAACACACCAGACAGGTTAAGTGATAAACCAAATGGAAAACAGCTGCTACCACCATCCCCACTGTTCACGGCCTGCTTGAATCCAGCTCTGAGAACGTTTAGCGCCCCCTGCTGACACGAGAGGACTTTTAGGTGGTACAGGTCAACAAATGCGGCAGTTTTATACTAACAAAGCAAAGCCTTCATAATTTGAAAGTATGTTATCAACCAGTGTTTGAAATATTTACTTAATAATCTACCTCAGCTGGTTGTTTACAGCGTAAGGAATTTCCAGTAAGCTACTTACATGCATCACGGACAAATGTTGGCGATTGGGTAAAGTCTATTGACTTATAGATCCTCCGAATGAAGTAAAGCATAGAGCACAGGGTGGCTTTTTACCAGGCTAACACAAAAATCAGCAAATCCCACCAATTTCCAACTTGCAAAAGGTAATTGTTAAACTCTGGTGTGATGTCGTTCCCTGATCTGACGTACGACTTCCAGACAAATCTAACGTAGCATAATTGGGGTCTCATGCGCCTTTGGGACGGTCTTTGGTCTAGCACATACATTTTCAATAAAAACATTGATGTTTGCTGTTGTAATGTAAGAAAATACCTCAATTAGAGAGAACTGCAAGTGTTTTGTCTGTGTCATCTCAACAGAGAACCATCAAGGAAAAGGAGTTTGAGCTTCTCACTACCAAGAACCAGAAGCTCCAGAGTCTTTGCAGGGCTTTACAGGAGCAAAGGAAGAACCTATCTGAGCAGGTACAGGGAGCTCAACCAGACAAACACGCTGATGAGCAAGCGCAGAAGGAAGGTGGTGAGATGCCTGCGGCTCCTACGGGTCAAAAAGAGGATCATCCAGCTCAGGACACAGGAAACCCCTCCTCCGCTGAATCACCGGCGCACACAACTCCGCTAACCGAGGCACTGGCTAAACTGAAGGCTGAGCAGGCTCTACTAAAAGAGATCGCTGGTTCCTTCACAATATCTCACACAGCACCCACAGAATCAGCAGATAGTCAGTCACATGGACTCTCTGAGGGCATCGAAGGGCCAGAGGAGAAGCAGGCAGAGGAGAACAAACCCCAGGACACCCATGAGGAGCAAAATCAAGAACAGCGAGATCGGGAGATGGAGTCAGTTGATTAATGCAGAAACCGCTGTGACAGAAAGCCGGCTGCATGTGAGAATACAAAAAATATTAATTAAAAAAAACCCCAACGTGAGCTTTGTCTTTATTGTCAGTTCATAATGCCATGGGTAAAGGTTGAGGTTGCTTTTAGATCTTACCACAAGAGAATTACACATGTGGAGTTTTAAGCATTGTTGAGAATAGAATGAGTCTTTGTTTTAGGCCAACATTTAGAACTTTACAAGAAGAAAAGTGAGATTAAAACTCCTAGAACTCCAAAAGGGAGAGACGCCCAAAACACACCTAGAAACCAAGAAGTTGGGCATCTCTCGTTCTGTGGCCTAATGAGAGATGCCCAACTTTCTGGTCTCTAGATGTCTCTCATGTTTAGAACAGAAACAGCTGTCTACATCTGGCTAAAAAGGCCTAAAGAGACTGTACCTCTGCACAACTAAAGAATACCACCAGAGAGTGAACTCTCATTGGGTATTAAGTAGACAGTACCGCAGGAGAGACCCTTATGGTGCGTTCACATCAAAAGCACGTCTGGTTTACATTCAAAGTCTATGTGGTGGTGCATCGACGGCCGTTGGGACGCGTTTTGAGCTTCTGAAGCGTCAAGAGTGTCCAATGGAAAACATCGGCTAGAGCTGATGCATCTAACATGCCCTCGACGCACCTCGACATAGACTTTGAACGTAAACCAGACTGGTGAAACACTAGGTGTAGAGCAAAATGTGAAGCGTCTGCATTCAAAGTGCAGATGCATCGAATTTGAAGTGTTGGATGAGCGTAACGCTTTTGGTGCGAACGCATCATTAGACCTTCAGAACTGCCTCAAGTCTTTGTGGCAGGGAGTCAACAAAGTGGCAGAGACATTCCTCAGAGATTTTGGTCCATATTGACGTGATTTGCTGGCTGCACATCAAATTTCATTCTACCTCACCCCAAAGACGCTCTGTTGGGTTGAGAACTGGTGAGGTCATGGCAGCACAGTGGCCTTGATTTAAGCACAAATTTTCTAATTTAGCAAAAAATGTTTCAGAGAAGTTAAATAATTATTAAAAACGTCATGCCGTTTTTCAGACTGGCATCTTGAGGAGGTTTGAAGTGTAAAAAGTCACATATCTCTTTGAAGAGCCGCATTTTAAAAGGTACACGACTAGTTCTTTGTGCCAAGACGCTCACATGTTCTGTTGAAAGCAGGAGAGCTCTGCTGGACCTCACTGAGAAAGAGAGCAAGGAAGGTAGGCGGGCGGCGTTTTGTGAGGCCAGACAAGCACACATAAAAATAGACGGCGGACACAGTGTTCTGCAGTTGGCTGCCAATTTATGGGGGCAGCTTGATTGGTGGACGCAGGAGGCCTGTCAGTCAGTTCACATCAGAGTCTAAATGCATGTATTTTGTGTCAAATTGGTTTTTGAAAGGAATTCATCAGTCAGAACATACAGATGGAGCCATACCAGTCATTTCTGCTGCAAAAATTCTAACAGGGTGATTTTTTTATATATATATCTGTAAAGCTCTTTATGTCTTTATTTTTCTTTACTGCAAATTATCCTAAAGACAAAAATGCAGATTAATTTGTACAATTTTGTATTTTTATATGAATCAATGTGAAACGTTGAAATATTTTCTTAATTTTTGATTTCCGTAACATATTCCAAAACATTAACAGAAACTGTTACACCTTATGAGTTATTTGTAGGCCAATTTTTCTGTCTTACGGAACAATTAATTATTTCTAATAGTCACAGCAAACATTACCACCGAGTGTTTTACTGGTGTTTTATTAACCAATCTAAATTGAAGATAAAGACACATTTGAGAAATGAAGTGTGGATTTTTACAGCTGGATAAAAAAAAAAAGCAAAATAGTTTACAATTGTGTCAAAAGAGACTGCTAATAGCTTTGTGTGTGTTTTTGGTCAATTATGTCACAAGAGGCATTAGAAAGAAAACATGTTAAAAAGAAGAAATTTTCCTTAAACAAAACTCCCATGAAAGTGAAGAGGGAAACACAAAGAGACTAAATCAATTGAACTTGAATCAATCACTTAATGCCTTATGGTGACTCAATTTTGATTAAACAGAAGTGCAAATAATTGATATTCATTTTAATTGTATTATTTGACTAGTTGTGGGTTTAAATAGCGATGTTTTCCCGTAACATATAATTACTCAGTAATATTTTTTACCTTTCCTGTCTACTGAACATCTTTTAAAACAAAAACACGGTGGCCCACATCGGTGCTCCGACCACCGGGCTTAACTAATTTTCTGGGGGAAACCTGGTCATAATGGCATCATAATCAAATTTCTTGGGTGTGAAATCAAATACATACTACACGCTTTCCTCTAGTCTAATTTAGCTTTAGCTCATTTAGCTAAAGCAAATTGAAGCCTTTCCTCTTTTATTTTGATGCTAATAAAAATTGCTTCCAGCTTGCGCTGCTTTGCAGGGAAGCAGTGGGGAAATTTCGACAGCTAAGGGCGAGATATTAAAATATGCTTTTTGGGAGGAAGGGAGCCCCGTAACATCAAGGCTGCTGTCAGAAAGCTGAAGCTTTATTAGCTTTTATTGAGTGCAGCTAACGTGGCCCAGGTGCAGAGAGGCAATGAATTATGACCACTTACTGCGAAGTGTGAAACCTTCAGCCAAACGGTCATTTTTATCAGAATAGCCACTTATCAGCCCCCAGACAGGGAAACTGATTAAATGTGCCTGGAACGGATAGGTGTGCTGTCCATTTTTGAACGGCAGTATTTCATGTCTGCTTTGTTCTTTGCAGAAAGTGACGCTGCAGAAATATTTTTTGGCAGAGGTAAAAAGGCATCGCTGGTGCTACTCTGTCAGTTCTCCAGTTTACATGTTTAGAAGTTAAAGATCTGACCTCATAAAGAACTGGAGCCGCTTCTGATGGTCACTTTACAAATAAATGGCTGCTTCCTTTTACCTACTACTGTACCTTGAAAAATATATTCACACCCCTAGAAATGTTTCAGGTTTCTTTTTTTTACTTCCACTGCAAAAACACAAAATCCTAAGTATTTGTGGTTTAGTTTCCAATGCAAATATATCACAACACTTGAAATGAAATTAAACTCACAAGTAACTTTCCAGCAAGATATATGAGCTTGTTTTATGTCAATAAATCCTTAAAACTGATGGAAAAGTACTAGTTGTAAGTGAAATAATCAGTGAAACTTGTATTTTTTTTAGCAATATTAAGAAATTATTTACCTAAAACATGCTCCAATATCTTTAAAAAAAGTTACCTATAAGTTTGTTTTGTTTTATTTCAAGTGTACTAAGATGTTTGCACTAGAAAGTGGATTAGAGTTTGTAAGATTTTGTGTTTTTGCAGTGTGGAGCCAGGAATGTCACCATCTCCGCCGACTTAACTTTTGCTTTTTTTAAATCTAATTCTTCGAGGTGAAACAGCTCAAGCTCAGCCAGGCTCGATCAAGAGTCATTGGCTTTCCGCCTGGACTTTGACTAGGCCATTCTAATAATGCTGTGATCTGTACCAATACATTGTAGCTCCTGCTGGAAGGAGAACTGGAAGGTCAATGCCCTCCCCAGTATGAAGTCTTCTGTATTTTCTGACAAGTTTTCTCCCTTATTGACTCCATCCATCTCTTCATCAACTCTGACCAGCAGAAAAGCAACTTCATATTTTTAATGTGCATTGCAATAGTTGCCCCCTGATGTGAAATACTGTGCAGAACAAGCAAACTGCTCTGCCGCAGTCCTGTCCACAGGCCCAGAGGCTTGGATTCTTGGATAAAGCTGCTTTTTATGAAATTCAAAGCTTTCTCACTTAGTTTCTAGAAAAGCGACCCGTAGCCCAGGAGATACTGATAAAGATCAAGAGATTTTGATCAACCGTTGGTTGTTCTGTCGTCTATTTAAAAACATGACTCTTGCTTGGCCTTGTCAGAGTGCGGCAGCTCCAGCAGACCCTGTTGGTGCCACGCAGGGAAACCGGCACACATGGCAAATATGGACAAACTGATGGAGCACATAGGAGACTTTGGACCCTTCCAGAAGAAGATGGTCGTACTCGGGTCTCTGCCATTGGTCCTCATTGCGTTCGTGTTTGTTGGAGTCGTCTTCCAGGGCCACACTCCGGACCACTGGTGTTGGAGCCCCGGGTCCGAGCAGCTCCTGCAGGAGTGCGGCCGGTCAGAGGTCAAGGTGCGAGAAGTTACCGTTCCCCACGGCGAAGAGGCCGGGTCCTTCAGCCGCCGCCAAGCGTTTGCCGTGAACTGGAGCCAAAGCCGGAACAAATGCGAGGAGTTTGAGCAGGCGCTGACTTTAAAGGGCTCCCACGCTGTGCCGTGTGATGGCAGATGGATGTTTGAGAAGAGTCACAAAACTACAGTTTCTGAGTTTGATACATTTGAACTCTGTCTGATAAGGAAAGGATTTAGAAATGTAAACTATGAGACAGAAATTAGCAGGAAAGACCAAGCTTGGTTTCTCCAGAAGGTTCCCTGTGGATGGGAGCTGCTTTAGCTCTACTTAGAAGTCTGCCTGCAACGCCACATAATATCCATGCGACAGGAACCAAGCTGTCCCTGGGCTAAAAATAAAACAAACAGTGTATGAACTTTCTGAGAAAACCTCAGACTCTTTTAGGCATTTATCTTAAGTGTCTGCAGATGTTTCCTTGAGAGAATATTTCTTGAGAGCAAATCTAAAGTTTTAGTTTACATCTGAAAATATTTTCTCATTGTGCAATGTTATAGTGTTTTACAGAAGTTGTGACACCCTGTAAGGTTCCTCTTACTTGCTATTATAATTGCAGAGTCGAGTAGTGATTAGTTACATTTACTTGAGTATGATTTTGGAAAAAATTTACTTTTAGGAGTTTTTTTTACTATGCTGCACCTTTTACTTCTATTAGAGGGATTTTATTGTGAAGTGTCGCTACTCTTACTTCGGTAAAATTTCTAGATACTTTCTACCCACTGTGAGAATCTTCACTAAATGAAGGACAAACTTGTTTTCACCAGAAATTCACCAAACACAGACACACACCATGTAACATTTCAAACATTTTATATTGAAATAAACTGATTTAGAACCATTTTTCTTTTATTATGGCCCCTAAAAATACCAAAACACATTTGTTTGTTTTTCTTTGGTATATTTATGCTTTGGTCCATCTGATGATATAATTTTTAACTATTAAATGATTGACGTTTTGATCAATTACTCGTACCTGAGTAGCCTTTTCACCAAATACATTTTTACTCTTGAGTAATTTCTTGGACGGCTACTATTTTACTTTTACTTTAGTAAAAATATATTGAAGTGGTGCTACTTTTACTTTCAGTACAAGACCTTTTATTTGGACTCTGCTGCCTGAAATGAGCGGCGTTTCCCTGCCAGAGACCATAGAAGACGTGGAAAACCTAAAGAGGTATTTCATTTCTAAATAACTCATTTAATCTTAGTTTATGTTGCCCAAATATGGCAATGATAAGACAACAAGTGTGAGATTTAATGGAAAAACAAATAAAAAAAGAAGTAAATTATACAGTGAAATGCTGACGGCTGTGGCTGCTGGAAATCCACCTTAAAATTATGGGTAACACTTTTTTTTCTCTTTCGTGGTTAGATGGCATGGTCATTGTGTAGGTTATGTATAAAAATGACACTTAAGTCACTGTAAAAGAAAATGTTTTCACTTAAGAAAAAACCCCCGGTGTTTTTCCTAAAATGAACAATCTATTACATGAATGCAAAATGTTCAAATGACCATTGATTTCATATCAAGTGAACACTTTCCAATTGTTTTATAGTTTACAGATCTTTCCTGTTACAATGTTTCTGTTTAGTCACTGCTAAATATACAGCACAAAAGAACACATGTGAGTTTTGTAGAAGAGGAAGTAGAGGAATGTGACCGGGAAGCAACAACTGATTATCAGTCAGAGGATAAAATATCTCAATAGTTGCAGATTTAGGAAGACAGGGGTGGGAGATTGATTGATGGCCTTTTGTGTTTCCTGACAGGAGCAGAGACAAATCCAAGGCCAAGATGGGAAACGACCAAATTATATGACAAAAGGACTGAAGCTGAACAATAACTCTTTTATTTTGTAGACGTTGAGTAGTTTGGTGCAGTTCTGGAGATTTTTCTTACATCAGGCTGCAGTGCCCAAAGGTTCTTACTTGAGAAGCAACTAAATCAACCAATGAATCAGATGCTCATGTGACTGATGAGCACAGCTCTTCTTTTTGTTTTATGCTTTTCTTCTCATTCAAGTTGGCACGTTATTTCAGAAACACATTTAGAAATCCAGCCGAAGCTTTGCAACTTCACGGCCATTTGTCGAACGCCTTTGATGCAACCTCTTAATGAGCCTATTCATGTAACACATTTTTTAAAAATGATTTAATCTTTTCTTTTTTATCCTCTACATCAAAGAATGTGGAGGATAAAATCATCTGAAAACCTGACTATATAAAAATGACTGCGTTTTGTTCCCTTCCTATCTTGGACTTCTTTTGCAGTGTTGGTTTTTTTTCTGTCAGCTGGGTTTTTATACAAACTTTACATTCTATGTAGCTTTAGCGACAGTAAAAGAAAAATGTGAAAGCATTAAAATGAGGGGGGGCTGCACAGTGGCGCAGTTGGTAGCACTGTTGCCTTGCAGCAAGAAGGTCCTGGGTTCGATTCCGGGGGTCTTTCTGCATGGAGTTTGCATGTTCTCCCTGTGCATACGTGGGTTCTCTCCGGGTACTCCGGCTTCCTCCCACAGTCCAAAAGCATGACTGTCAGGTGAATTGGTCTTTCTAAATTCTCCCTAGGTGTGTGTGTGTGTGTGTATGGTTGTTTGTCCTGTCCGTCCTGTTTGCCCTGCCACAGACTGTCCAGGGTGACCCCGCCTCTCACCCAGAACGCTAGTTGGAGATAGACACCAGCACCTCCCGACCCCACTAGGGACAAGAGTGTAAGAAAATGGATGGATGGATTATAATGAGGAGGAATCAAGACAAAGATATTCATAACTGTCTTGTATTCTAATCTCAAGTATTCATATCCTGTTTGTTTTGTCAATTTTTACGCTACAACCCCAACTGCAGTCCGAAGTAAATTAGAGAACAAACTGCATCAGGATTTGATTCTCTTCTCTTCAATTAGTTATCTAAAAATGACAGCTGGAAACCTGCATGGCCGTCTAAGAACTTCAGAGAGCAAGTGAGAGAAACTAAAAAAAACTGGAGAATAGCTATTACTTGTGCAATGTGGCTGTTTTCTTCTTTTCTCTCTCTTTTTTTTTGTGGCATTGTTGAAAATGAGGCAGAGGTTCACTTTCCGGTCGGACCGCAAACATCCAGCCAGAGATCAGCTTGTTCATTTAGCAGGACATCTAAAATAATGTTCAGCTGTAAAAACAAAAACATCTCAGTGAAGCTGTTGTACCCCAAAAAGATGCGCAATCTTTACATTAGGTGGATAAGGTGTCTGGTTTGATAAAACACATTTTGTCCCTTGACCTCCGTTCGTTTCAGCAGGGAGTGTGATGTCACTAAGGCGGTAGTGATAACCCCAGCAACCATCTAAACTCCATCCTTGCAGCTCTGCATCCCTAAACTTCTCATTCAGTGAAAGTCCAACCAGGACCCAACAGAATAAATTCAATTTAGCCGCTTTTTTTTAATGCCACCTTGTTCCTTCACTGTAGCCTGCAGCCAGAGGTGAGGGCCAGAGCAAGAGGGCAGTTTTACATTTTGGCTCAGCTCTTGCATCCCTGACTAATGTACAGTTCAGGGACAAATCTCCTTCAGGACGTATAGGGTCGATGCTGCAGACACTGGAGAAGAGACCCCAAGATAATTCAATTCCTCCTCCCAAATGAATACAAATTAGAAGAGACGTGAGCCGTCGGCCTCAGAACACTTTGGCCTTGAAACCCAAACCGTCCATTTGTTTTCTATACCTGTCTGTCCTCTGTAGGGTCCTGGGTGTCTGTCTCCGGCTGTCGGCAGTCAATTACAGGGCAACACACAGCTACGCATTGAGACACTCACACCAAGGAGCGATTTGGAGTTAGAAAATTAATGTAACGGTCATGTTTTATGACTGTGGGAGGAACCTGGAGTACCCAGAGAGAACCCCATGTTCACTGGGACAGTATAAGGTTTAAGGTGAATGCATCTGCTGGTATCATGAAGCTGTTGCTTTACTTATTCTACTGTGACAGACTCCAATTGGTGTTATTGTTTTACTTTAACTAGACGCGAGCAGCAGCATTCTGGATCACCTGATTGATTGGATTTTTTTAGGCAGACATTGTTGCAGTAATCAATGCGACTAAAGATAAACGCATGGATGAGTTTCTCGAGGTCTTGCTGCAACATTAGAACATTTTGTTCTTCAGGTGATAGAAGGTCGACTTTGTAACCGTCTTTATGTGGCTCTGAAGGTTCAGGTCAGAGTCTGTCTCTACTCCCAGGTTTGGGGCCTGATCTCTGGTTTCCAGCTGCAGTAGCAGAAGCTGTGAGTTGACTCTAGATTGTTCCTTTTTAGGTCCAATGATAATAACTTCAGTTTTGTTTTTGTTTCAGCTGGTTAAAGTTGTGAAACAACCATTGATTTGTTCTAATGATCTACTCCACATGTGTCGAACTCAAGGACCGGGGGCCAAATCTGGCCCACCATAGCTTTTTATGTGGCCCTTTAGACTCCAAATTACAAGTCTGCAAAACTCACTCAAAGTTCACACATTCAGTGACTCTTACTGAATGCTGAAACAAACAGCTATTTGTTGATACTTTAACAGTTGAATTGGTTTTATCAATACATTCTGACACAACCGGCCCCTTTAAGAACATTCAGATTTTTGATATGGAACAAAATGAAAATGAGTTCGACTCTCTTGATCTATTCGGATTGGTTCGGAGTTACTGTTAGCACTGTAATGTGGATCTGTGCATCATCTGTAGCCATGGTAACTCATCTTATTTCCTGTGTACAGCCTGAGCTAGCAGGAGCACATAGACATTAAATGACACTCAACTCTGTGCCACTTTGTGTCGGTGGATATAAACACTTTCTCTAGGTTCATAACTTTCTGTCTGGGTCACCATCCAGACAACAATACCTCTGATTGTTCAGTGTTGCTGCCATTGTCGTGGCTTTGGTCCTATTGAAAGTTTACTCAGAGGACTTTGAAGCAGCCAACAAAAGCTGGCCCATATACACGGTGGCGAATGAATGGGAAGGCAGCATATAAGCTGCGAAGAAACCTACTGGCATGCATGAGAAGTGGGATTCACTTGAGCCTCAGCCTTCATCACTGAGACCAGATGAATGAAGGTGACAGCCGTGGAAATGCCTCAGATACCTGCATCCTGTTGTTGTCAAAACCGACGCATTGAATTTATTGAAAAGTTGGGTTTCATTGGGAAAATGAAGTAAAACAAAAAAAAAGGTTGCATTTGTTGCGAGCAATTAAGGTTCTTTTGTCTTTGTCACGTTTACAATTAGTTTTCCTTTCTTTTCTTTGCCTCATTCAGTGCTGCTTCACTGGCCTGTTAAATGAGGGCAGAGGGTTGCAGGGGGCAAAATGAGACGATTATTTTTAACAGCCTCCCCACAGAGGACAGCTCATAACGACGTGGGAGCACGCCGAAGCAGCGCCGCTCCTGGCACAACGTTTTGGTTTGGTTTTCCTCCGTCTTGCTTTCTGAGTAAAACTTTGCATGCCGGCTTGGGAAAGCAGCTTTTAGGCGGGAAGATGCCGGAGACGAAGGAACGGGAGAAACTGGCCGAGGTCATCAGTCAGTGGAACAGCGACAGACTGGACTTGTTTGAGATCAGCCAACCTGACGAGGTGAGATCAGTCAGGACGTCACACAATACCTTCAAACAACAAAACCGCCTTTTTATCTTGATCTGTTGAACTCCTGCCACACAATCAGTTATATTGATATTTATAGACAGGATTATGTTATTGTTATCTGAAAAAACTTAAAATAGAACATCTTGATCCCAGTTTTCATTAAATTGAAAAGAGATGAATCAGTGCATAAGGTGTATTTCTTTAATTTCCTCACTGTGGGGGAATAAATTATATTTTATTCCATATTTTATAGTGTAATTGCTAAAAATTACATGGCTAGATTAGTTTAAATTAAATTCGATGATAAATATTTCTTGCTGAAAAATAAACGAATCAAGGGGATTTCAGAGGGCCTTAATTTAGAAATCGGAATCTGACGGACTTGACGTGTTTTGCATCTTCAAGCTAAATCCTATTCTACTGACATTTCTTAAATATTTCTGATTTGCTGATAACGTTCTTCTTTTTAATCTATTTAATTCCTCCTCTACTTCCAGTCGCACCGTCCCAAAGAGCTGCATCTCTCTCACATTTTTCCAATCTAACTTCAGAAATTTGTTAACAACTTGTCAGATGTGTAATCATTAACTGTATGAATGCATCAGTGATGTATGATTGTATTATATATCCGTTTATATAACCTGTTAAGGGATTATCACGTTTGCTATAATCTGGCGCAGTGGCTCAAAAAGTAGCCTTTATGTTTGAGCTGAACATCGTCCATTTCTCAATAAAGCTTGTTGTTGCTGCAACATGCCACATGTAAACAGTGCCTTTCAAAACTATTCCAATGGTATTTAGCTTTGGACTTTGACTAGGACATCCTAGCACATGACTGGAGATGTTCAGGGCTGGTGTCTCAGTGGTAGGTGAACCTCCACCTCAGACTGAAGCAAGCTGTCCCCCTAGCATGATGCTGCCACCACCGTGTTACACATGGTGATGTCCTCTGTCTTCATGCTAATATTTGTTTACTGCTTTTCTCAACAAAAAAACAAACAAACAAACAAACAAACAAACTCAGAGGCCTTCAAGGAAAAGCTGGATCAGATACTGAGATTAAATGAAACAGATCTGGCCTTGAGAGCTTGAATGAGTGTTTTGGGGCTTTTCAGTGACCCTCTGTGTTCTTACAGAACCTGGCGTTTCATGGCGTGATCCGCTTCTCCTTCGAGGATCACGAAGAAGAAGGCAGCGTGGCCACAAAGTGCCTGCGGGTTTGCAGCAGCTTGACGACTCGCGAGGTCATTGAGACGCTTTCAGAGAAGTTCAGGCCGGATATGAAAATGCTGTCGACAAAATATTCTCTCTATGAGATCCACGCATATCAAGGTAAGGTCGCCATTCTGGTGGTAACTTGCTCCTGGATAACTGAAGCTGCTGTTCCTCCGTTTCCTATGTGGACATCCATGTTTACAGCAATAACCAATAACCTTCTGAATTGAGCCGGCTGCATTGCTAATGGATTAATAATTCATTTATCTTCCAGCTTTTAAGACAGCTGCCAAACTGCATGTGGTGAAGTAATGACAGATTTGTACACACCTGCAATATCTTCATTCATCTGCCTTGAGATTATGCCTAATCTCATGCTACACTGTGCAGACGCTCTGTCTGCACAGATTAGATTCAACAAAACTAATGTTAAATTACTGAGATCACTTAAAGATGCTTCAACATGCAGCTCCAAAAGTATTTCTGAGTGCTACACACAACGTACTGGTGATCTTATTATTCATTGCCTCTTTAATATATATGACCAGTTTGGTGATGTCACCATGTAGTAGCTTTTTTTTTTGTTCATTTGTGTCATGAGGCATCATGAGTTGCTAATGCTGAGCTGTTCTACTTTAGTTCTTTACTGTTCTGTATTGTTCTCTGGTTTTTAGGAGTGAGTGAATGAACAACCAGGCTGTGTTGTAAAAACCAGACTCCTTTTATAAACACCATTTTATTGTAATTAGAATTCATGTAGCAAAGGCGAGAGTCAAGAGAAGTGTCATGTTCTGATTTTCTTTCAAAGCTGTCCTTTTCCTATTTTTATTGATTTTTTCTCCTCATATATAAGAACGTAAGTTGGACCTGGATGAGAGGCCTCTGGTCGTCCAATTGAGCTGGACCTCGGACAACCGAGAAGGGCAATTTGTGCTCAGAAAAGACCAGGAGAGACTGGAGGTAACCCTGCTGCCCAGTACGCTTCAAAGATAATAAAAGCTTCAATTAAATAGTACAAAAACATTCACCGATAAAAGATTCATTGCTAAACCTGCTTACCCAGATTTGATCCAATTTTAATTTCTACTTTTATTATAATTAGCTTTGAAAATATTTTTTTTCCCAGCCTTCCTCTAGTTTGGAGATAACGATTTTAAAATAAAGACAAAGTAAACTGAAGCTGCCATTTCAACCTTTCTTTATGCTATATTAGCAAGATTAGCATTGGATTTCCAGGCTCAGCTTCTTTCTCAGCAAACTGATGTTAAACACAGCAACTGTGGGTTGATTGGCCTGTTTACCAAACTTTCCGAAACATTCCCAAAGCATGCATAAATGGACAAAAACAACAACAACGAGCAATAAAGTCAGTTTTCTATTAAATTACTGTTTATGCTCTTTTACACCCACACTTTGAGTCTTCTTCCCTCAGTAACCAAATCCACTCTGAAGAGTGTTGCAGTTGGTATGACATAGTAGCACTTAAGCAGGCTTAGGATCCAATTTCCAGGGACAAAGCTGGAAGTCATCTGTCTGCTCCCTTGTTCAAATCATTAAGAAACTGTTTAATCTTTTAAACTTCTGCTCATTTGCACATATAGCCATTATACATACGCTACCAATCGTCTCCTTTTATTCATAAAGGAAAGTTATCATGAGAAAGAAAAAGGAGGCCTTCTTCAAACCTTCAAGAGGACAATGTCTAGAAAAGGGAAAAAGAAAGAGAAAAGCCGAGCCAGCGGAGCTGAGAGGGCGTCAGAGGGCGACGACGGGTGAGTTCTCACTTTTTGTTTGATCAAACCATCAGAATAACATCTTCTGTTTTTAAATCAACGCCCAGACCAGCTGAAGATCTGCTGAACAACAGCGGCCGCTCGTCCAGCCTTGAACCTCTGAGACGTTGCAAAAAAAAGGAAAGGAACCAGATTCCTGAAGGTAATATAAACAGCAGATACGTCCCCATGTGTTTCACAACGTTTACTCATTTCATCTTTCATTCTCTCAGACTCTTCAGATCAATCTGGATTACCGGTTAGAGTAAAGATCTGTGACGATGGTGAGTCTGAATCACAGCCTCTGAAAGTTGCTGCTGCTGCTGTGTGTGTTTGTGATGTTGTCCTCCTGCCCCCTGCTGGCTCCTCGTTCATCTCAGCCGAGGAGCCCTTCCTGTCCGCAGTCATAAATTACACCAACAGCTCCACGGTTCATTTCAAGCTGTCCCCCGCTTACATCCTCTACGCTGCGAGTCGCTTCGCCCTGCGGCGCCGGCGCAGCGGAGGCTCTCCGTCTTCCGCAAGCACGCACCCCGTAACGTCAATCACAAGCAAAATGGCCACCATGATGGGAAAGGTCATCCAGGCGAGTTCATGGAAACCTTTGTTACAGCGCATGTAAATTTGTAGCTTGTCAGCCTCTTCCTCTTTGGTTAGTTTGCTCTGTTTCCAATCTAAAACGGTGGAGAAACATAAAACATTTTACCCAGAATTCACTTGTAGAATTTAAACACATTGGCTTGTTGCTGCATCATCAACTTAAATTTCACCAAGTTCCTAAAAAAAATGGCCTAAGCTTTTTTTGTTGTTGTTGCCAAAAGTAAATTGGGCAAATAAATAAATAATAATAATCACCTCTATCCATGACGATTTGATAAACATATACAGACAATTTCAAAAGCAATACAGAGGAATATTAATTGTTTCAAACTAATTAAAAACTGTTTCATATATGCATTACATACCATTATACATTTGTATAGAAATTGAATACCAGATGCAGCATCAATCATGACTGTAAAATACAATTTTGTTTACAATCTTTGGACAGAAAGTCTTCTCTGTTAAAGTCCTAACCTCATCAATACCATCTTATTTTAAGACATTTTAAAACATTTACTTCATGGCTTAAGAACGATTAAATTAAATATTGCAATTGTTTCGATTCAGTTGACTTTAACTTTTCACTTCAACCAACGTTTGAAGGGCTTTGTCTTTGCAGAGTAGCTTTGGTAATAAACACTTTGATGCTGACATCAGATTGACTTGATCTAAGTTTCTTGCATCTGTGCCTGTCAAGTAAACAACCAAAATAAAAAAATAAAAACATTTTGAAAGTAGCAGGATCTCACAGTTGAACATTTGCAAGTTTGCTGAAACCAATCTGTTGCTGTGATTGGCTCTGCAGAGGCACCAGGCCGTCGCCGGGGTTCTCGCCTTCTGGTTGGCCAATTCCTCGGAGCTGCTGAACTTTCTGAAGAACGACAAAGACCTCGGCCCGTTCACCAAGCAAAGTCAGCTGGATCTGTCCCATCAGGTGCACAACGCCTACAGGTACGGACGGACGAACACAGACCTCTGACGCCACAGGCTTGTTGTTTCGCAAACAATACAACAGGAAGCATTTATTGCTGCAAAAGGGAATTTTTTGAAGCGATTTCACACTTTGAGCAGCTGAATAGTAATTTGTGTATTTACTGATGATTACAAAGCGGCTTCGTCGACGTAACAATAGAAGCCGGTGTTGTGTTTCCTGAAAGAATCGCCACAGAGGAGCATCTGTGGGGGGAAAAGAAAAGGGCCTAAAACGAGACCATGAGGAACGCCATAATGAAGCTGCATGTTGACTTATCAGAGGCCATTTTAAGATTCTTTTTCACTTCACCAGAGTGTAACTCCTTAAACAGATTACGTTTTATCAACAATCAGATTAACAGAATCTTGCATCTTTGCCCAGATGGATTAAATACCAACATGTATCTTTTGCTTGTTTGTTTGTAGCTTCCTGCTCCGTTGCCTACAGAGCGAGTTGAGGAAACACCTACCCACTTTCCTCGCTGATCCTGAGCGACACGGCGCTCTCCCTGCCAGCATAGGCACGTTTCAAAAAAGAAATTGATCAAACTAGATAATTCAACAGATTATGACCTTACGGTGTATCTGGGTCTGACCGCAGAGATGGTGTTGGACACCTTGATGAACGCCATGTCTCTTCTGCGCCGGTGCCGCGTCAACCCGGCCCTCACCATCCAGCTCTTCTCTCAGCTCTTCCACTTCATCAGCGCCTGGCTGTTTAATCAGCTAATGGCTCCAGGACCCGGCCCGCCGGGCCTGCGCTCGCACTACTGGGGGGCCGCACTGCGTCAGAGGCTGACCCCCATCGAGGCCTGGGCGGAGAGGCAGGGCCTGGAGCTGGCTGCCGACTGCCATCTGGGACACATAACGCAGGTCTGACACCCCGCTGTGCTAATCAACATGTCAATTTATTTATTTTATTTTATTTTTTTTTACCATGGCTGATACTGTCTCCTTGGATGCTAAAATAGTATTGCCTGGCTTGTTACTAGGCGACCACGCTCCTGACAATGAGTAAGTACTCGGCTTCGGACGCTAAGGACATCCAGACTTCCTGTTTCAAGCTGAACTCGCTGCAGCTGCGCATGTTGATGGACGGGTACGTGTGCGGACCCAGCGAGCCTCAGATCCCCCCTGTGAGTAGTCCTCCACTTCGCTGACCCACACCTGCCACAGATGTCACTGTCAAAAAGGACAGGGTTTGTATTTTCGTCAGACTGAAAACAAAAACGTAAAATGTTTCCAGGGAGGGTTTTTGAAACTGGCCTAAGCTTCTGGCTGTGATTTAATAGCATGAATAATTAATAGTTACAGTGACCGATGTAATGATGCATAATACATGAAGGACATCAGTGCTTTGGCTTCGAGTGGACAACTTGTTCAACTTAAAGTATTCACACCCCTTGAACTTTTCCCACATTGTGTAAAATTACAGCCACACACACTTTTGGTTATTTTCTTTTTTAGGATTTAAAGTGGCAGACTAGCACAAACATGTGAATAATTGCAAAGCAGATGAAAAAATATGACTTTAAGTGCTTTTTCTTTTCCTTTTTGCAAATAAAAATCTGAAAAGTGTGGGGTGCATTTACTCTGATAGTTCAAAATAAAAGCCAGTGAAACCAAATGTCTTCAGAAGGACAATAGACACACTTCTGTGTAATTTCATCACAAAATAAATGTCTTGCGAAAGCCACAGAAAATTAACGCTGCACACCTTCCTCATTGAGAAGCACAGCGGTGGCAGCATCATGCTGTGGGAGCGTGTTTCATCACCAGGGCCAGGGAGGCTGGGCAAAACTGATGGAAAGACAGATGAAACTGAAACATATCCATATGTATGTATATTGACCTAGTCAAAGTCCAGACCTAAACTCATTTGAGAGTACTTCTCTTCATCCAGTTCAGACTGAGCCTGAGCTGCTTTGCAAAGAGGATTGGGCAAGAAACTCATGATCCAGACGTGCAAAATGGTAAAGAAACATTCTTGGAAAAAATGTCTAGAAGCTGGTTTAAATGCACATGCACACCACACTTTTCAGATTTGCTTTGATTTTGGTTTTCCTTCTGCTTCATGATAATGCATCAGACTGGTGTGGTTCTGCTGATTGAATCACAGTAGAATAGTGTGAGGGGTGTGAATACTTTTGAGACGTTTGGATTATTAGTGGGGAAAGAAAACAAAGCAACACGTCACATTCATGATTGGAGTTAAATTTGACTCAACCATATTTTTTCATAAAATACAAATGAGTAAAATTACATAAACCAGAGGTTTAACAGGCTGATAAAGAGGGCTGGTTCTGTTCTGAGGATCCTCTTCATGACGACGTCACACAACGGCAGAGTGCTGTCCGTCAGAGGCTTCCTAAAACCCCTGCGATACTGACCTCTACAGGAGGTATCTTTGAAACATTCCTTTTCTTTTTCCTTTGTGATTGAAATTGAATCTAAGCCTGAAGAGAAATCATCCTAAATCAGGCAACAACAACAAACCCATTACTGCCCAGAGCGTTGGCGTTGACATTCTAAAGGAAACGACAACATGGCAGAGCCGCTACTCACATGATGCTACATCTCCATCTACGGATGTCAAAGGTCACGGTCATCTTCAGTCTCTTGCTCAGAACCATCGCAGGCGGATCGGATGCCCCCTCTCTTGAGGGAAACATGACATTCGCGTCGACTCTTTCCTGACGTATCTCTCTCCCTCGCCGTCGCTCCCGATGCAGGACTTGACGGATGCCGTGGCGAAGGCCGCCAAGGCCTCGGCCGATAACCTGATTCGCAGCGAAGGTGGCGAGCTTCGGCTGACGGAGAGCCTCGACCTGCTGCTGCCTTTCCTGCTGCCGCAGGGAGGATTCTCCTGTGAGACGCTGAGAGGAGACCCTCAGGGGTTCAGAGAGTTTCTGGAGCCAATCTGTCAGAAAGGTGGGAGAGACCTTGGATTCAGACGCCAGAGTTGGATCGGACTTTATTCTGAACATACTAGTTAGCTGCGTCATTCTCCTTCTTGCAGGTCTTTGCTGTCTGACGTCTGTGGCTCATTCCCAAGGAGACTGGACGGCGCATTTTACTGAAAACACACACACCGATGGGGATTTATACTTGGTGAAGAGAACAGAGGCGTCAGATATTTTATGTTTTAATAGGAGTAATGCAACTAATGATTATTTTAGTAATCGATTAATCTATCTTTTAAACTCACGATTAGTTGATTAATTGTGTTTTATCTGTGTTTTATGAATACTGCACAGCACTTTGGTGCAGTTAATATCTGTTTTTAAAGTGCTTCACAAATAAAATTGACATTGACATAATTGGATTTTTAATAAATTGGCACATTTTGTAGATTTTTCATTTAGGCATTTAAGCATTGCCTGTACAATATTAGAAATAAACAAATTATTCCAGTCCTTTTTTGAATAAGAAAGTGAAGAGTTTATTGCCTAAAATGCAATAACATGGCAGTTCTTGACGCTTGATCATTCACAGCAAAGGATATTACAAATGTAGAGTAGTAATAATCTGTCTTTTTGTTTTTGTTTAAACGATTATCAGCCAGCAAAAGAACTTAAAAGGAATATATATTTTTTTTTTTTACAGAATTTTAACCTGGTGAATCTAAAACTAAGCCACTTGAGGAGTACAAGGTCGTTTATTTCTATCTTAAATTCAAAATCTGTATTTTTTGTACAGCTTTAACTTAATTACTGCTTTGACTGTATTGTTCTCTCAGCAAATTGCCTCTTTTTTTGAGTCTCTACACTCCAGTTAAAGATTAATCAATTACTAAATTAGTTGACAATTATTTCAACAATCGATTAATCACGATTAATCCAACGAATCGCTCCAGCCCCAATTTTTAAACACTAACTTATGTTTCTCTTGTATATCTTTTTTCATCAGACAGCACACAGGCAGCCCGAGGTTGAGAACGTCATTTTGCACAAGCCTCTGAACTGTGGGATGGGAGTCAGTATTGTAGCAGCCAAGGTGAAAACAGTTTAAACATGAAAACTTTCCAGGATGGAGCGACTCAGTGAGTGAACAGCCTGTAATGTTGTGCCACAGGGAGCAGGACAGAGTAACCTCGGCATCTACGTCAAATCTGTGGTCCAGGGAGGACCCGCCGAAATGGTGGGACTGTGACACTTTTCTCATTTAGCATTCCCTCTAAGGACTATTTTGTTTTATGTTTTTTTTAACAAGATAAGAAATGAAGACGTGTCTTTACTGCGTTTAGAGCGGTAAGCTGGCAGCTGGAGATCAGCTGCTCAGTGTGGACGGTCACAGCCTGGTGGGACTCAGCCAAGACAGGTAGCTACATCTGATAGCAAGTACGACACCAGTGGTTCCCAAACATTTTCTGGGCCCCCCTATGGATTACAATAAAATGCCCCCCCAAAAAGGAAAGAAAAATCCACTGGGCTCACACATCGTTCAACCAGACATAAATCTTCACACATATTTTGTTTTCAAACTCCACTGAAGTTTATTTCACACTTCAGGTTGCAACAAAACAAACTACAAACCATTTGTACAGTGAAACACTTTTGTGTGACTGTTTTTTGTTTGTTTTTTTCATTCATCCATACCGCTTCCTGCCCCCCCCCCCCCGCAATGGCACTCTGCCTCCCCCAGGGGGCGCGCCCCACACTTTGGGAACCACTTCTTTACACACAGGAGATTTATGTACCCCGAAATTAATTGCTTAATTTGTGTCATTATTACATAAAAATCAGTTTTTATGGTTCTAATACTTAGTTTGTCTGGTTAAAGTCATGAAGAGCTAATATCTGTCAACGTTTCTCCAACAAACAGTGAAAGTTTTTAGCATAAGTATCTATTAACGCTTCTGGCCAGGGCCGGATGTAGACGGATAAAGACCCCTGGGCTAGAGCCAGTTTTGGTACCCTATTCCAAAAGCAAAAACAAGAAAAAAAAAAAGCATCTTACTCATTGCAAATGACAGTACTTGAACAGGTAGTGCTAAACATTAGCGGGTGGTTTAAAATGAGCTGGCTCCATGTTGGTCCCTACTAGATGTACTATAATTTCAGAATTTTCAAATAGTTCAGTATTGTATACATTAAAAAAAATTAATATAAAAAAAAATCCACTCTTGAAATGACTTTTATATAAGGCACAATGTTCATAAAAACATGCCAAAGCTTGCAGCCCTGGGCTACTGCCCCTGTGAGCTTCTCACTGTTTGCTTCTAAGCAAACCAGAGGAACTCAGTGCGAAATAACAATGTGTCCCTTTAGCATTTAAATGTCTAAAATAGAGAGAAATACATGATTATCATCTTGTGTTGCTAACAATAGTTGGAACCAAAACAGTTAACATGTCAAACTGGATTTCAAACACCTTGAAACAAATACGATAATGCCACATGATAACATTTCACCTTTGGTGTACAGTTAGCGCCACATTAGCTGTCATAAACCTCTTTGACTCATTTAGCGCAGCAGCCATCATGATGCGCACCGGCCCCGTCGTCAGCTTGCAGGTGGAGAAGTTTGCAGCGAGTTACCGAGGTCTCGGCAACCTGCTGGACGAATCATCCCCAGAAAACCAAACAAGCAGCAGCCATTTAAGACTGGGTGGGGATGCCTCACCTCCACAGTTTCTTTCTTATTTATTTATTTTCATTTTAGGAGTTGATTTGAACCTTTTATTGTCTCACAAGACGGCGTTTCCACATTATACTGCGTTGTGGATCTCAGCCCTTCAGAGAGAAACCATAGAGGCCGCAAAAGACACAAAGACCAGAGGACGCAGAAATACCAACACCTTTACCGCTCCAACCCCAACGTGACCGGTGGGTGACCTGTTTAGCTGCTGGGCGCATTCCTGTTTGTGAAGTCCATTTAATGCGTGAAGAAAGGGCAGCGCCGCATCCGTTTGCTCTCTCTTTGCTCCAGCTGGCTTTTGCCCAGAGGACGGAGGTCAACTCTTTGACCCCGGCGTGGGAGGAAACAACTTTTCATCCATTTCCAGCGACAACCTTTGCGCTGATGTGAGAATTTTAGACGTTGAATTGATTTATTTTTTCTGTGTTCTCCCCTTTGCACATCTCACATTTGTTTGCTACCTTCTTCCAGACGCATCCCAGACAATACCTGACGCTGCCGAACCCTAAGTCCAAGAACACGTCTGCTGAGCCGAAGTGGCCGACACAACCGTTTACTATGGCTGTGACGCCTTCAAGTGAGCAGAGCGACAGCAGGAGAGGCTTTATGGTATGTCGACACAACTCTTTGACAAAAACACTTACGCAGCATTTCTAGCTCTTGTTTTTCACATTTTGAAAGACATTACAAACCTGAATGTGTCTTATTGGGATTTTATGCCAAGCAATGTCCAGAAAACTGCAAAACAACCAAATCAAGGCTAAAAACCAGAGGAGAGGAAAAATACTTGCGAGTACACTGCATATCGCATTAAGAGTTGCCTTTGATTCATAATAACTGGAACATTGGCCAACATGTTTCATGTGTACTTGCTTGATGAGTTTGATGATGGCTTTTGTGCTATTATGAGGTAACGCACTTTAAGCTGCCCTGTTGCTGAACTGTACAACACGAATGAATCTACGTTCAGGTGTGTGAATCTCTGTTAAAGTCTCTTTGTCCTCTCATGCAGCGTCACGCCGTGTCTCAGGAGAGCTTGTGCGCAGACACTGGGGGCCCCCTGCTGGACCAACAGCAGAGGAACCAGAGTTCCAGTCAGTCGACAAATTTCTGCCGATCCGTTTCTACACACTACATCCCGTCTGACCACAAACAGCCGCCCCCGTGTCCGGCCGGCGTCTGGAGGAACCCGTTTTCGCAGCAGGCCACGCCGTTGGTCCGGCCGATACGCATCGACATCCCCGTCGCCGTCACCAGAGCAGGCGGCACGCAGTCAAATCCTCCTCTCACCACCTTCCAGCAGAGCCCCTCTGTGCTGAACCGGCTCTGTAAAGCCAGTGAGCAGATACAGAGCTCCCCAAGCCGAGGGCGTCCATCATCAGCGGCCAAGGCGCTGCTCCAGCCCTCGGGTCTCTGGCAGCAGCAGAGGTCAGAAAAACCCAGAGTGTGCATCACGCCAACAAAGCACGTTTCCTTCCAGGAGCCTCCGTCCGAGCGGAAGGGCTCGGGGCCGGGGGGCCAGAGCGACCCCCGGGTGCTGCTGCGCGACCCCTGGAGGAGGGAGGCCCAGGAGGCGCTGGAGCAGCAGCAGAGGCTGGAGGTGATGGAGCGGCTGGAGAGGGAGGCGCAGCAGCTCCGAGCCAAGGAGCAACGGAGCGCCGAGGAGGACGACAGGCTGCGGAGGCTGGACCTGGAGTGGAGGTTTCAGAAGAGGGTGGAGGAGATTCAGCAGAGAGGAGAGGGAGAAGAGGAGGAGGAAGATCTGGACGTCATGGTGATCCTGCAGCAGCTGGACAGAACATCGGAGGTTAAGTGGATTATGTAAAATCAACTTTTTTTCAGCTTTACATCATGTTATAACGTCATCCTGGAGTGTCACCTTGATTCTTTCATGTTTGAGAAATGCTTTAATCTCCATGGCAACCATTCAGCCATGCAAAACGTCTGGGTGGATCTAGCGCCGCATTCGAGATGCAGCTCCTTCCCAGAGCTGCAGTTTCCGAGCTTCCGCATTTCAGAGCAGCCCTTCTCCACTCAGCTCCTTCAGACTAGTCAGCAGCAATTAGCAAACACCTGGTGGGACTGTTGAGCTCATCATACGAGCTACTTCTCAGTGCAACTCTGGTAAAAACGTTGCGAAAGAGTTAATAGAGGAGCCACGTTGTGATGACTTCCTGAAGGAGGGGTTTCAGAAAGAGCAGGAGTTTCTTAAAGAGACAGAAACCCAATTTCAAGACGTTAAATTCCAAATTTAATTTCTTTTAAGTCGTGTTTAATGTATGCAGCAGTTTTACAACAACTGAAGGTAACATAAGTACTTGATTGTGCTACAATATGGGATTATGAGCCTGGAAAATAAATAGTATCGCCTCTTTTGAAGAACAAATGTCACATTTCAGTGTTAGAATATTGGAAACTTTGAAAGTTTGCAAAATAGTGAATGTGGCATTAGGAGCATATTCTAGTGCATAGAATAGAAAAAGTGACTTTTACTCAAAAGCAAACTTTGCCTCACTCGCATCTGATTTTATTTATGACACTTGGCTAAATACAGCAAGAATTTTAAAAGAAAGGATGAGCTAAATCTTAATTTTATTCATCAGAATTGACAAAATTTTGGTCCTTTTAACCAATTGATACCTAGAAAATGTTTCAAATTTCTTTTTAATAAGGTGAAACTGAAGAACTCCTAAAGTTTTGGATGTAGAGTAATTTACACATCCCTTCCCATCAACAAATCTGACTATTTGGTTTTTCTATTAGCTTATTGTTCAGTTGCTAAAATGTTTTTTTTTCAGCCCTTGAGTTAATTTCACTTTATGATTTTGGACCATGCAACAAAAAGTTTGGACTCCCCCGTTCTACTGGCTGAACATCATGTCGTTTTTCATGTTACGTTTCCACGTCTAGATCAAGATCGGATCCGTTGGAAACATCGAGAGGAAACAAAACGAGGAGAAACAACAGGGAGGGAATCAGAAATCCTACAAGCGAGAAGGAAAACCAGGTGAAGAGAACCGTCAGAATATTAAAGGATCATTCAAAAGTTACTTTTATTTTAAATGACAAAAATAGCATTCTTTTATGTTTTTGGCAGATCACAGAGAAAATGGACTGAAAGCAGCGTCAGATGAGTGAGTTTAGGGTCCAGAACATGTTCAACATTCACAAATGCTAAGAAATAAAAACTTAGCCCTGAGTAATACAAATTCTCAGACCTTACACATGAAGCACAACAACTTGCTTGTGTCTGTGGAAACCACTAATTTCAAGTGTCTGTGTGGTTTTGCGTTGGCAGGAAGCCGGCGGAGAAAATCAAGATGCCGTCGGCTCCTGAGAAGCTCACATTCAGGGAGCGTCGGCGTCTTTTCTCCCTGGCAACAAGCGCTTAAGTGAAGGTTCCTGGTTCAAAGAAAACCTCTGAACAGAAGTTAAAAAAAAAAAAAAAAAGAATTTTCTTATTGCACTACATGCACAGGTTTCTGTGAATTTTAATAGGATTTTACGTGACAGAAAGTGTAATTCCATAAAATCCGACTAAAACACGTTAAAGTTGTTGGTTGAAAGGTGACAAAATGTGAAACAATGAGCGCTTTTCTAAGGTGCAGTTCAACAAAGAAGGCAGGGTGTGTGTCTTTAAAACCAGAAACGGTTGTCCCAGCAACGCCAACATCAGAATTAGTGATTCATTTAAATTTAATACACTTTTAACACACGCTCCCTAATTCTACATCTCATTTCCAAAACGCTGAGTGCATCCAGTTCCAGTGCAGACATAATTTCACGCTCGCTGTCGTAGGAAAGCTACTTTGTGCGCTGGTAGAACTGCACCACGGCCTTCTCCTGCTCGTGGGTCTCGATGGAGCCGGGCCGGATCCTGCGGATCTCTGCGATGGCGTCGGCCCCGGACATCTTCCTGCTCTTCACCAGGTAGCAGGCCAGCATGGTGCCCGTCCTGCCGTGGCCGTGCATGCAGTGGACGGCCACGCCCTGGAGACAGAACGTCACGACGCCGTCAAACGACTTGCCTAATCCTGTGATTAGGCAGGTATTTGTTTTTACACAACCGCTGAAGCTGTGTCTGGTTTCTACCTGTACAGCCAATATTATATATATATATATATATATATATATATATATATACATATATATATATATATATATGTATATATATATAT
>CAEFZX010027540.1:0-39875 GCA_903066825.1 Alfaro cultratus | reverse complement strand
TGTGTGTGTGTGTGTGTGTGTGTGTGTGTGTGTGTGTGTGTGTGTGTGTGTGTGTGTGTGTGTGTGTGTGTGTGTGTTTTAAAGACACTCTTGGAAAAATCATTTCATTTGAGGATGAATCAGATTTAGAAAAAGGGTGTGAGGAGGTTTGAGGTGCAGCAAAAATTCCAACTAACTTCAACCTTGTTATCACCACCTCTTTGGTTTGGTGCCAGCACACCAGGGCTGTCCCTGCTAAAACTGTGTTTGTGCTCAGCTATTTTTAAACTCGAGGCCATGTGCTGTTTGACAGAATGGGAGGATAGCTGCAAGAAGCAATAAGGTTTTTGACTAATTGTGTTAGCAGCCAGGATTTTACCTCTGTGTCTTTGAGATGCTTTATTTGTCTCATCTGCCTGTGCTATGTGAGAGAGTACATGTTAGCGTGTTTTATATTTTATCTTATGTGCAACTTTGAGAACAAACAACTGGGGGAAAAGAAAAAGAAAACGTCACAATCTGGTACATAAAAAAAGAAAGCTGCAATTGTTTGTAATGTCACAACCATTTTGCATGGATTGTCAAGTTCTTATGACTGTGCCCGTACCAGCCCACCATCTGAACAAAAACACTTAATACAATTACAGCTCTTCCATCAAGTAAAAGACACTCAACTTGTCTACATCTCGCAGAAGCTCTTTAAGCAGGTGTTTGTGTCTGTTCTAGCAACAAAGCTGACAGAATGAGAAGCACTCACGAAAAGAAAGAGCTTTTAATCTTATTCTGATGTAAGATGTAGAAGCACCCTATTCCTGACTGCAGCAGTGTAACACCATTATCACAATGACGTCATGCACCTGCCAGAGAGAAAAATAAACACAAAGTGTCTTAAGGCCAGCCAGGCTTGAAATACACATCATTTATGGTTTTATATAATGATATGTTAAAGCTATAGAATTTAGGCAGTAAGATATGTCACTTTTTACATTACACTGGGCTCTAAAGTATTTGCCCTTTACAAATTTGTTTTAAATATTTTTTTGTAAAAATAGTTTCAAATCACGTGACAGACTGGTGACCTGTCCAGGGTGTACCCAGCCTCTCGCCCGAAACGTGCCTGGAGATAGGCACCATGGATGGATGGATGGATGGATAGTTTCAAATTAAACAAAATTTTGTATCAGACAAAAATAAAAAAATAAACAAATCAGAAAGCCTTTTTAAAATTATGGTTTCAGTTTATGAAACAGAAAAGCTAAACATATCAAACAACCCATAGATGCAAAAAAAAGTAAGTACCCCCTTTGTCAAATACATCAGCTATGATCAACCACATTTTTTGGTATACTTTAACTATGTACATCAAGGCCTGATTAGATCAACACATCAAGCCCTGATTTAAAGAAAAAAAATGCAGACTGGATCAAAGAAAGTTAAGGGCAGCATTCAGTCTGTAAAGGACAATAATGTAATTTTTAAAGCTTTTAAGAATCCTGCAGACCACAGGAACAGCCATTGTCCACAAATGAAGAAGACTTTCCCTTCCAGGAGTGGTTGGTCTACCATTATTACTTTAAGAGCTCAATGACATTTGGGAAAATATCACATGCACAGACCTTTAGGAAGTCAAAGACGGTGGTGGAAGAGGGAAGGTTTAGGGCTTATTTGGTGCTTCAGAGTCCGGACTGCTGAATTCTGCTCTCTCCCAAAAAATCCTTTAGAAAATTCTCTGGCCATCAGTTTGTAACATTAAGCCCAAGCTCACTAATGCAGCAGGACAACAATACAAAACACATCAGCAAATCATCCTCTGAATAGCTAAAGGAAGGTTTTGGAATGGCCTAGTTAAGCTCTAAATCTGACTATTAAATCCTGTAACAAAACTATTCTGCAAAGAAACACAGCCCAAAACTCATCCACAGTTATGTGAAATACTGTAAAATATTGCCAGATATCGCAATTGTTTAATGGTTTTTATCATCACCAAAAATTGCAGAACTAGTAGCTAGGTTTAGAGAGCAACCACTTTTTTCACATAAGGCCATAGCTTTTTTCAAAAATAAATTAAATCATCAATTGTCTCTGGATTTAGGTAAGAAAATCAAAAACAGAAGAAATTTAAAATTATTTATAATAATTCTTTCCAGTGTGGGGTTTAGAAAGTTATACACACAACAAAATTAGTCAGCTAATATTGTATAAATTATGTTTGCCATGGAGGGGCCACATGGCTCAGTGGTAGAGGTGCACCTTGTAGAAAGGCTACAGTCCTCAAAGCAGTTGTCCCGGGTTCAATTCCCAGCCTTCGGCCATTTACTGCTCGTCTTCCCCTTCTCTCGCTGCCCTTCTGCTTGTCCAGCTACTAATAAATAAAGGCTGCTGGAGCCACAAAAACCTTTAAAAAATAATGATAGTCATTTGCTTCAGTTTAGATAACATGTCAAATAAAAGGTAAAAATTACCAGAATAATTGACATTGGTTTAAATTGCATTTTGACATGGAAATTAATGCTACCCATGGATGGTGCCAGGGAATCTGACAGGCTTTTCATCCCTTCTTGTTTATTTGCCTTCAGTAATTTGCGCCTATAGTTATCTCCAGAGAAAAACTGGCTCTGCTGTTTCAGTGCTACCTCTCTGCTTAGCTAGTGCGTTATCTATGTCTTATGTCAGATGGAGGGATAAAGCTGCAGCTGCAGCACTCGGACCCAAGTGTTCAAGAGCTTCAGCAATTTCAGCAGATTTTTTTCCCTCTATATTTACCTTAAGGAGTGTGAAACTATTGTAGATTTTATAGTACAATTGCGTTTGATATAGGATAGTTGAACGTCAGAGCAGTTTCTTTTTCACATTAACAATGTGATGTCATTGATTCCTGGAAAGAAATTAATGTGTGAAATTTACAGATATGCCTTTAGATATATTAATTGGACTAGAGAGTTTAGAAGTGAGAAACTGTGAAAATGAAGAGACCAATAAAAAATCTTCCTCATGAAATAAGTACAAACATGTTAAAGTCATAAGAATGAGACAAGATGATTTTAGCAATACATTTGGGAAAACTATGAATTTCTCTTTGTAAAGTGTTCATCACAACCCTGAATCCAAAAAGGACAAGAAAATTCTCCATTTTATATTTTCACAACCAAAACAAAACATTCAATAATTTGTGTTCGAGGAATATGTTCATCATAGAATTAATCTAAGTATTTCAGATTTTGAACGAGAGGTGATCTAATGCTACTCAGGAAAAAGCTCTTCATTTTAGCATTGACAGGAAATTTCAAAGCAGATGCCAACATCAGCAGAGTTAGAGGCAAGCAATTAGCCCGTCCAGCTTTTCTCACAGTGCTCGCAAATTGTTCAGTTCTTGTCTGACATTATATCAACTTGTTTTAACCACTGGGGAGAAACAAGCAATTTGAGGGGCCCTTTTCAGTAGTTTTGTCCAAAGGTGTCGTTCTCCAGTCAGATGAGAAGTATGTATTAGTTGAAAACATCAACACAACAGGGCAACCTAAGCTAATACAGCAGTCTAATTCGTAATAGCTCATTATGCAAACAGCAAGTGGATAATAGTCAGAAACACTGATTTCACTTTGTTGAAAAATATTGTGGTGTTGTATTATTATTCCTAGTAACTAAGTCTTTTTTATGTTTAGATGGAAAACAGAGAACGTCTAATATGGGGATGTTTTGGGACACCTTGCACTTTAAAGTTTTAAACTCTTCACCCAAAGATGTTTGGAGTTTGGAGGTTATAGTTGCCTAGATTATTTTTACATTGATCAAATCATTTAGTGATTCTTGATATAGATGGGTTCATGGTGTTACTCAAAGAGACAGGCCCCTTAAGGGACTCAAAATCAACGATGTTGACCTGAGGTGGGTTTTCTGCACAAGTGGTCTGAAACAGTGGCCCTGAAATGCTAATCACACCTCAACAGAGACAACAGCTTTCCTAAGTGTGGAAGTTCATTCCTTTAATCTGCCAGATAATTAAACATATCAGCATGGGTACTATTCAGATAATCAGTTTTGCAGCTGTCATTATGGGGACCAATACCAAACCTGTCATCATAATCACCTGCACGGCCATCAGTGACACCACATCAGCTCATCGTCGGAAGATACATCTCATTTTTCACCTGACAAGAAAAACCGATGGGGTGTACCGAAACTAAATGATTGGTTCATAGCATGATTGCACGGCCAAGTCTACACGACGAGGCTCAAATTCTCTGGTGAAACATCAGTGCGGATTCCTTGACTGAAATTCATCTAAACAGAGTGCTGGAGGTAAATTGAGGAGTGAAGAGGCCGGACACTTTCCAATAAAATGAGTTTTCTTTCATTCATTACGATGCCTGCTTGAGACATATCATCTCTTCACATATTTCATTTCATTTTTTTCCCAGACAAGCTTAACAAAGACACAAAACAGCAGAAACTCAACTGTTGTCCAACATTTTTCAGACATGTCACCTTAGCAGAGAATTGCCAAAATCTGAGTCTTACTTGAGCAGTCTTGTTACCTGGCATGGGCCGGCATGAAGAAATCAATAATACAGTAATGCAATATTACAGTTTTAACACAAAAATTTAAAACAAGAATTATGTGATTGCTTGTCATTATTTTCAACAGTGTTTCCTGTTAGAATGACAAGTGGCTCCCCTGTAAGTTGTAATCAAACTATCCAGTCATGTATTCATGCGTATGAATAAATGTATGCTAAGCTTAAGGAAATGAGGAGCATTTTGTGGAACAATAAGTTCAGTCATGTATATGACGTGTGTTGCTGCTGATGTTCCATATGCAGTTTGCTTAAGGAAGTGAACCGATCTTCATTGGCGCAAGCAGTGTTTATATAGTGTACCTTGGGATTAAATGATTATATTATTGGCTTACTGATGTGGAATTTGCATGCAACTTACAAAAATCTAGTAGTGGAGCATTTTAAGGTTTAAATGCAAGGCATTTTGACATGCATAAAACTGCCAACTTGGCTTAATCTAACATTACAGAAACAGATGAGTAGTAAAGTGGTAGTGTGGCATTATTCAACTAAAGCTACATTCCTTGCTTACTGCAGGCAAGGCAGATTTGCAAAAATGTCATAGAGTTTAGTTTTTACATCCTGATTGTCTGTATTCAGTTGAGAAATATTTTCAAGAAATTTAACTGGTCTTTTTATGCAGGTAAGAAAAACACAGCAGACTTCATCAAAGATCTGATCAGCAGTGTGCAACAACAGGTGAGGTGGTAATAATGCAATTACTCCATACTGATACAGCTGGAGAAAATCCTGGTTTCACTGTTTCTCTGCCATTTTATTAATGGCATTTCAACCATATGAACGCCATGACAACAATCTTTTGTTTTAAAAATTGTACCTGGCTACACAAGTGTATAATTTTGGTGTATTTTTTATTGAGAGAATTTTTGAAAAATGTTTTCACAACCTCTTATTAGCCCACTGTTCTGTTATCTATGCTGGAAAACACATCAACAGAGATATTTTTACATATTTTCTACATCTGTCTTACTTTAGTCTAAGTGCTGCCATAAATTTAAAACAGGCTTGAATATGAGGAAATGATTTTAAACACTCAAAAAGCATTAGTATCTTTTGTGTTTAAATCTGTCATTAATGTTGATAGGTTAACACAATGTAAACAAATAACATTCCCATGTGATGTAGCGGATTTGCCTCAATTTGCTTTTGGTCTTAATAAAGTCAAGGTGACGTTTATATTCAACTAATATCTGTTGATGCATCTTCTACGTTTACTAATCATAAGATTGGAAGCACTTTGCTGCCATCTGTTGGAGTTATGCCCAATAATGCATAAAGTGCTAATTAATGTACTAATTGAATATTGAAATTAACAGTCTATGTTTCGCTTAGCTTCTCCTGGACAGCAAAAACAAAGGCAAATAGATTTTTTTTTTTACAAAACTGCTAAAAAATTCACGCAGTAGTGAGGTTTAGTCATCACAAATTCAGTGTGAAAAATATTACCTCAATGAAAAGCAATAGTTGTATTTCGAGTGTGATTTAAGACCAGTTTACACAATGAAACCATACTATTGTTGTTGCTCTCCAAAGATCAATTCCTGACAGCAGTTATTGAAAACAGGTGTGAGAGTGGAACTGTGGAGTGTGTGAAGTTCTCCATAGGTGTAAAAGTGCGCATGCGCAGAACACATGGCTGCAGGGACTGTTCTCCACATGCATGAGCAGATAACCAAAACAATGCTGGTTAGCTTCTTAACCTGTTCAGTTTAGTACAATTCCTAAAACAGAATAAATATGTGTGTTACATGAGCACTTAGTTTATCTGAGATAGGCTAGTGTTTTCTCAATGAGGTAGAAGCTAGTAAGGTGGAAGCTAAGGGTCAAAAGCACGTGTGTTTCAACAACATTCTAAAACTACAGCACCACATAGTGTCCTGGCATGACACATATAGCGCAGGTAAGGTGTCTATGTAATCTCATTTAAACATGGAACGATTCCCTAGTCTACATCCAAAATTACCAGCAGCATCTGGGCAGCAGTCCTATGTAAGTGTAGCCTTGGTATTCAGCCTATTGAATGAACTCAGTGGTGGATTTGGATATTGTCCAGAGCAGCATTATAAAAGGGGTGTGTGTACAGGTCATGACATACAATGTAAAAAAGACTGTTCTATATTGCTTTTATGCGTTTGTAGTCAATAAGGAGACCGCACTCCCTTATTGTTGCTGGGAAAATGGAGACTGTTTTGCCTGCCTTATCGGCCTTATCTATCACAAATGATATGCTCATTCCAAGTTTCATAAATGATGTTACTGCTATACCCACCTACTACTACAGCATGCATGGTTGTAGAGAATTGTGGGCAGTGCACAGAAATAAGTCAGGGAGGGGCACTGCTGTGCCAACCTAAGCTTCATCCAGCTAGAACTTGTTCTGGGATCTCATTAGAAGTGCAGGACGAGCACGAAGGATAATTTTAGCAGTTTTGAAAATGTAACTTTTCAAAACTATGACACTGGAAGTTTTAATCCTCTTCTCTTTAGTATTTTAAAGTCTACAGAAATGTTTGTGTTCCTGCAGACTGTGACAGAATGTGACTGAAAAACTGCTTACTAAAGTAACCCCCCCCCATCCTTTTCTTCCAAAACTTTGAGTTAGCATAATCTCTCTCTGTTCTTTTCCTCTTTTTGCTCTCTCATTCTTTACTTGCACACACATGAGCGAGCAAAGCCGTCTCACATACCCACACAAAAAAGACACACACATCCCCACATACAGTGACAGCCCCATACTGTAATTAAACAATAAAACGAATCAGCAAATTACCCAGACAACCTCCACGGGGCATTTTGTCTGGTCTTCACTGGCCTCTTGATCTGCCCTAGATGACACCGCTTATGAACCTTCAAGCGGCCCTCAGCTGTGCTCGGCCGCCTCTGATTGAGAAGTCATCACATTAAGTAAGGACTCTATTAGCTCAAATGGTGGCATGTAACCAGATAATCGGCTGTGGACAGCAAGTGTGGCTATGTGGGAGGTGAGATGCTAACGGATGGTGTGTGGGAGAGTAATGTTTTATGTTGGAGGAAGTGTGAGATCTCCATTAGAGACAAGTTTAATTGATAAACAGGACAATAAAAAGCAGCAAATGGCCCAGTAGATGCCTTCTTACAGCACAGCCGGGAGTGTGTCACCGCATATAATGAGCAGTAATGGCACTGACAATAAGCACATCTTAAAAAGAGCCTGTAAAACAGTATTAGATAATATGATCATTGTAGAAGTATTAAAGACTAATAAAAAATCCTCCCAATAAAGGGAGGGAAGAAAGAAAGCAGCGCTTCCCTGAGGGATCCCGCAAATGTTTCTTCTCACAGTCTTCTATCCTCTCACCCTAATCTCCCTCCTGTTCTCCCACACTCCGGACGGTATTATTTGACTCTCAGCGGGCTCCGTGATAGGAATACTGACAACTAAATTGTCACAAGTGGCCACGTTTAATTCACATGCACAATAAGCGGGGACTAAGTGGGGCACGTTACAAAAAAAAGGGGGGGGGGTTCCGAAAGAAGCGAGTAAGCAGTGCTGCGGCGTTTCTTCTTTTGTGCGTGCAAACACAACAAAGAAGAGTTGGCCAATTAAAAAATAAAAATAAAAAATAAAAAATGCACATGAATAAATTGGCTTGCACACGCTGGGTTCTTATTAGAACAGCACAACAGATGCAGCGCTTTGGATAATATTTACTATTAAAAGGAATGCAATGATTTTAATGTAAATAAGTGAGCTCACCACAAAATCCAGATGAGCGCTCGATGTACGGAGAATCCCGAGGAGTTTCCCGTGTCTTTCTTCGCCTCAAGTTGAACACAGCGGTCGGATGCGGTCCCACGGTCCCGACTGTGAGAGCTAGGAGGAGAAACAAGGTAAGACATCATCTGAGAGAAAGAACGGCACAGAGTAGGCAATCGAGGTCAGCCAGACTCTATTAAAAAAATAAAAAATAAAATCTATGTTTGCACGTGTTTTTAGCTAAATGAATAGTTGATTTACCCCTTTAAAGGAGCTGGGACAGCCGCGGGAGAGTGTTAGGAGAGAGCCGGAGGAAGGAGCGGGCAAAGGCAGCGATTGTCAGATTTGACTCCAAACTAGTGCTGACGATGCGCGCAGAGATAAGCGACGGAGGAGAGAGAGAGAAGGAGAGAGAGAAAGAGAGAGAGAGAGGAAGTGAGAGATTCAGGAGCTGCACTGAAGTAGAGGGGCAGAAGAGGGAGACGACCCGCTGATTTTAACAACCCCCTTAAAAGTTGCACAAGTGGGTCAGAATGCGAACACAGAACATCATATGAACCCCCCAAATGTCCGAACACAGCATGACTGAATCTTCTCACAGTGACTTGTAAAACGAAGAGTCTGCAGCTTCCAGTCAACTTCATATGAAAACGAAGCGCTCAAAAGGTAGCAGGACATTCAGAACCGAACAGAAGAACATTACCTGTAAACTGTAACTTTGCATTTGTTTGATAAGTGACAGTAAGTTGACTTTGATCAAGGTTTGCAAATAATAACTTTTAGGTGTATTGTGAAGTTACGATATTGACTTTAATCAAAAATAAGTAAAACTTAAACTTACATTTTAAAGCACTTAATTTAAAAAGTTGAGAGCATTTTCAGGTCACTTTTTAAGATAATTTAGTTAATTTGAAGTGATATGAAACAGAATTAACTGATATTGGAGCCATTGGACCACCAGCAGCAGGAAAGTGAGATGAGTGCTGAAAATTCAGAGTTTTTTCAACGACTATCTAATTTATCACTGTTTAACGATGCTTAGGGCAAGAAAGTATACTTCAAAGCTTCATCTATGCAATCAGTTGATCAAGAATGAGCCTACTTTAAAATATGCTCTGGCATTTTTAAAGCAGTACACCTCTGCTGGGCTTCGTATTTTGAGGTATGTACATTTACAGTAAGAACTTCATACGGTGATTGCCCCTTAATGATCATAGCACTACACATTTCCTTATACTTAAAAATACATTTCCTTAAAATGTTCATATTAACCTAATTTTGTGCAATGTAAAGTCATCCTTTTTGCATTTTTCATTGTTTTATTCAGCCAGCTCTGCAGGAGCAGAAACCACAGTTTCAGTTTGCAGGTGACATTTGAGATGACACCTTCCACGTCTCAAATATATCTTTTGAAAATTATTATGTAACCAATATACTTTCATTAAGTCAATATTTCCATCTTTAAAAATGTTTTCTTATTGGTCTGATGTATTATTCCAATCTTAAATGTTTTATGTTTTTATTGAATATGTGGAAAATAAACAGACATTTGTCTTGTAGATGGAGTAAGACTAATGCAGAGGATACTGAGGCGACGAGTTGGTGGTGAGAATTTAATGAAGAATGTAAATAAATAAATAAATAAATAAAAAGAACTTACAAACAGGTAGGTAACATGGAGCAAGAGCAGGCAACAAACAGGAACAGGGTGCATGGAGGAGTGGAGAAGTACAGGAGGAACCAGAGAAGTGAGAGAAAGAGAGATGGTTAAATACTGGAAGAGTGAATGCTGATTGGCCAACAAGTTACAGGCGTGAGAGGAGACAGCAGAAGGCAAACTGAGGAAAGAGAGAATGGCACAAGGGGGCAAGGGAGAGTAAACAAACAGGAGAACTATGAAAACTAATCTAACTTTAACAAAGAATAACTAAGCACCAGAAATAAATAAACATAATCTAACTAGAATAACTAAGGAAGAACTGACCTAAAGTAAAACAGAACAAAATCTGATTTAATAAGAATAACTAAGGAAAACAGATAAACTAAACTACAAACCCAGATGATCAATGATCCTAACACCTTAAACCTGCATTTAGCTTAATCCATTGCCTCTGACTAACCTTTCTTTGTGCTATCAGAAGCATCCCATCTTCATGAAGTTTCTTTCAGCCGTAGCTTTCATTTAGCCACTCCTCCATAAAGGCCATATTTTTGGAGTGAATGATTCATACTTTTCGTCTAGACATATATTTTTTTCATATGTGCTTTGGATCCCTGGAGATCCTTCACAATTACTATGGACATCTTGGATGCTTCTCTGTCTGATGTCTACCTTATCTTTGTCAGTTTAGTGCAACATCCAAGTAATGGTAGGTGCAAACTGGTGCCATGCCTTCCATTTTCAAATGATATAGCAGTGTCCTGAAAGGTGTGTAAAACTTGTGATATTCTTTCCTTTTTAACTCTTCATTTTTAAAACTCTTGCTGACCTGTCTGCTATATTCCTTGATCATCATGACATTTGTTCAATAATGATCTCTAACAAACCACTGAGGCCTTCACAGAACAGCTGAATTCATTCAGAGATTAAAGTAAACCAACTGATTAGGGTTCATCTGAAAGCAGTTGGCTGCACATTTATTTAGTGGTATCGTAATAAAAGGGGGTGGCATTGCTTTCCAACCTTGTCAGACTTCTTTGTAAAAATATTTTAAAACCTAGTGTCAATTTTCTTCCACTTAATTAACAATAAAAATAAACTCTTTTTTTTGTCTGTTGTTTAAGAACACTGGTGCAAAATAGTTTTGTTTCAGGGATGCAAAATGTTTTGACCAAATCGCAACTACAGGTATGAAGCTCAGTTCTTTAATTGATACGATGAGATGCTATTTAGCTTTTGTATTATTAGAATAACATATTACTTGTCTTGGTTCTGTGAGAGGAGCCTGTCTCCAATACATAACCAGCAGCCATTGAAGAAACTTTACCTCATTACAGTCAAAGGTTTGAGCTGAAGTCAACACTTAATAAGGAAGAAAAACAAGGTTTTCACTTTATGCTCCTAAAGGTTTTGATGTATTCAGACATCCCCAAAAATATTGGACTCTTATCCTAGCTATAGGTTAGATCTATTACACCTCAGGATTTACTCCTGTGACATACAGCACTTGTGATGATTTTTAAAACATTTATTTCACTGATAAAACAAATCTAACTTTCCACAAAAATTCTGTAGTTAATTCTTTCATACAGAAACAGAGTTTATTCATTCGGCTGACATAATACCATTACTTTAGACTCCTGAAAAAAACACAAGGTTAAATAAAACAAAAGTTCATGGCTATTCTTTATAATTTACTCATTTGAGACCTGAAGAAGATGTTTTCACCATGACACTCAACTGCTAATTTATTATATATACATTTTGTCAAATTGCAAACAAAAACTTCAGAGTATTTAGTGATTCTGTGATAGGTCAACACAACGTTGTGCATAATTGTGAAGTGAATACATGGGTTTCACACTTATTATTAAATAGTGAAAACTGTGGCATAAATTTATATCTACTCTCTCTACTGTTACACCAGTAAAGAAGAATAAAAAAAATAGAGTTTCAATCAAGTTTTCTTAAAAAACATTTTGTGACAGACAAATATCTGAGTTTGTCCAAGTCTTAGAAGGGTACAGTCCAGACCATTTTGTTCATGACAGTGACTGTTCATACAGCTGAATATATGTGATAATAATCAAATATGTGATTTGATTATTTTACAAAGAAAAATAATCAAAACCTTCAGCTTGTTTCTCTGCAACTCTAGACATAGTCATAATTCCAGAACAGGTTTTATCAGAGGGCCTGAAAACAACTCTCAATAAAATATATTGAAGTCTGTGTCGCATGATAAAAAGTTAGAGTGGTATGAATACCTTGTAAGGCATTTTAGAGAGTGACAATTACAGCCACATATTGTAGATTTCTTACTAGCAGCAGTAAGCATGAGCGTATACTATTAAACCACATAAGGATTAAACCTGGCAAGTTATAAAGCAGTTTTTTTCTTTTATTGTTTGTTTTTTTTAACCCAAAATGATAGGGTAGTGAAAGTTGTAGGCCCTTGGGATTCAATCCAGCTAACCCAATGCATTGAGGCGGCCGTGCTAAAGGAAACAAAAGTAAAAACTGAATCAGTTTTCAAATAAAATCAATTGACCAATTGATTTTATTGGTCAGTTGACCAATGGACGTATGTGATGTAGTAATTGCCCCTAAACCTAAATACTGGTTGTAAAACTTTTCATAGGAACAATTGCCATCAAGCATTTCCAACGCAACACATTTTTTGTCTTTATAGAGGATTTTTTACACTGTTCTGCAGTCATTTTTATTCAGCCACATAGCCTGTTGAGGTCATACAACAAAATTCTAATCAGATTTTGTCTTTGTGGTTTTGAATAGACCACTGCAAAACTTCCATTTTGCTTTTTTTCCCCCCATTCAAACACACACAAGCTGGTGTGCTTTTTACTATTGTCCTGCTGAGCTTCAGGTTACAAACTGATTGGTGGATAAAATGCTTCAGGGTTTTCTAGTAAAGAGTCGAATTTATGGTTTAGTTAATTCTAACAAGCTGTACTGGTCTGAAACGGAAAAGCAACTTGAGACAACACACTTCCTCCATCACACCAATGGACAGTAGGTGTAACACTCTTTTTCTGAAATGCTATGAGTGCTGTCCCAGATGTAAGGGATGCATTTTGTATCCAAAAAATTAATTTTCTGTCTCATTAGAACCCCCATACCCTTCCCAACCCTTCCCCTGAGAGAAAAAGAGGAGGTGAACCCCAGTAGCCACAATGCAGAAGCCCCCGGGGGCTGAAGCAATGAGCCCATAGGTTCCGCCGACAACCCATTATGATCCAGTCATGGACACAGAGTCCCGAGCCCAGAGTGTACACCACTCCACAGCAGAGGCCGACAGAGTCAGGGCGCCCAGAGTCTGACAAACAGTCACCAGGATGAGCCGATACATACCCGTGCACCCAGACACAGAACCATCAACGCTCAGGTGGGCACAGGCACCAGCAAAGGAAGGGGATTGAGACGGGGAAAATAGGTCCCATATATGTCAGGGGACCCAGGATGATCCACGAACTTTGACTCTCAATGTGATTTTCTGGAGCATTCAAGTCTTAGAAATATATTTAGAAGACACCAGGATGGATAGATGTCAACAACTTTGTTACAAATTTGTTTTAATTACTTTTGATCTGAGAAACATGCTTTGCATTTTAGAATATTTTAGTCTTTTTCATTTAGTCAGACAGGTTTCATTTAAGTGATTTCTTGTTTGTACAGGTCTTGCAGTGATACCATCTGAGAGTGGCAAGTGAAATTATAATCAGCTTTACAAAACTTTGGTTAAGCACGGTTAATTCAAAATAAGCAATTACATTTATACAAAGGGATCAGTTCATTTGGCCAACTTTTCTCCCTTTAAAATAAATATTTTGCGTAGCGAGTTTGCATGGCAGCCTCTAAATACTCTTATTAACTTAAGTCTCCTTTTTAATTGTGATGGCTGCTATTCACAAGCCAAAAGTGGCAGATCTGGGGGAATGGAAAAGTATTGTAGGAGATAAGATTAGAAGGACACAGTAGGTAAAAAAAATATCAGAACTCCTTCTCTGTCTGAGATGGGAGGAGGAAGAAGAGAATCATTCCAAGTGCTGAATCTTTTCTTTTCATATCACATTCCTGAGTCACCACTTCATCTGTCCACCTACCCCCAGTTTTCTTCTCCCGTGTGTCTCTCTGTGCCGCTACCTCTCATTCGTCTTCCCATGCTTGCTTTTTCTCTCTCTCCCGTTCTCTCACAAGGAACACCGCTTGTTTGTCCATGCACCCAAATGTCTGCAACATCCTGCTCTCTATTTACAGAGCACGTGGGATGAAATGTGCGTGTGTGTGTGTGTGTGTGTCAGATTTGCACTTGTGCAACTTTGTGTATCTCCCTATGTTTGTGGATTAGCTTTGTTTCTAAGTGTCTTTTTGTGATCTGTGCATTGAAATATTGATCCGTGTTTCTAAATTTGGGCCCTTCCAAATCTATTGTTAAACATGTGAAACTGGTTGAAGTAAAGGAGAAAACAGTAGCAGTGTGTCAGCTAGTCATTCTGATAATAAATCAATCAGGCCATTTTCATTTCACCTTGAAAGGACAGAAGGGAGGAATCAGATAGGAGGGCAGAAGAGCATATTATAAAGCTTTTACCCCCTGATTTAAAGAGCAGAGCCCGCTTTTTTCCTCATGAAAGCTGCGTAGGCTCCAGAGCCGTTTATTTAAGACACTCTGGGAATGAAGCCTTGAGTAGATTTAGGTCTAAACCTGGATTTAGAGGTGATGAATCTTATTGCTACACAGCCTCTGTCATATCTGTATCCATCTGTCAGTCTTAGTTCTCTTTCATGAATCACCCTTTTGCAGCTAAGCTTGCCAGAGGAAGAGGGAGCAGAATAAACAACCACATGGAATCATTTTTTGATAAAATTACAGTCTATACTCAAACAAGTGGCAGCCAGGAATAGTGATTGGTCGACAAAGTGAATGTAGCTATCAGCAGCATAACAGAAAATACCCTGTAAACAACGGTGCAACCTGAAGAAATGAAAAAAAAAAAAAAAAGAATCTAAAAGCAAGGAACAAGAAAGAAAGTCTAGTCTTAACTAAGCATGTATAGAACAAACTATTAATTTGAATTTGGCTGCATTAACAAGGCCATTTTCTAGTTTTACACTGTAAAAACTTTTTGGGTAAAAACAACCCAACTTGGTTTTCCAAAGCGAGCAGAGGGTCATTTTCTTTAATGATGATTTAAGTTTTACTTATTTATTTTAAACTACATATGTCAGTTTCACATTATTTCTCTTTTTTTAATGTAATGGCAAGGTATCAACAATTTGGTCTCCCTACTTATAAACATCCCTGAAAAGATGACTTTATTGGAAAAATGCTTTGGGATAAAAAAAATAATAATAAATGCTGGGATTAATTAAAAATGCCTCAACAAAATAATTTTTCATATTATTAAGCTATTGTCATGGTATATAGTGGTTGTTGGTGGACCCAAATGCAGAGAGGTAGCAGCAGCTTGTAGATTAAAAATGAACTTACAAAAATCACAGGGAACCAGGGCAGAACACAAACCATAAATCCAATGGAAAAAACCCAACAAAAAATAAAAAACAGAAAGGAGACATGAAGATGTAACAGGAGGAGCCAGGAGAGGAGCTTAAATACTGGGAGGGTAAATGCTGGAGCAAAAAACCTGGGCTGATGAGCTAAGGAGCTGCAGGTGTGAGGGGAGAGAGCAGCAGGTAGGCTGCTCTCTCTCTCTCAGAGCAAGAGAGAGAGAGAGCAAATATCATAGGGGCAAGAAAGAGTACACAATAGACAAGGAAATTAGTCTAACACTAAATAAGAACTAGAGATAAGAAACACAATTCTTAGCTGCTTTACTCAATAAATAAACATAGCTAGAAAAATTAGGAAGGACTAAACTGAAGTAAAACAGAAAAAGAGAAACAAGATTGATCTAATCAAAGAAGCAGTCTAAGGTCAAAAGAACCTCAGGGCATAACAGCTATTTGTTTAAGGAGAATGAAAACTATTTCAATATATTGAGCTTAGATTTTTATTTCATTTATTTATTTATTTTAAAAAAGGTTTATAAGAACAAAGAAAACAAGTAACCAGTAAGAGAAGAGAAAACATCTGCAAACTCAATTAAATACAAAGCAGTTAGCTTATCACTACTTTTCTGTTTGAAAAGGAGTAGGAAGACATGAACACTTGTTTAATCCTACCTCTTATGTCAATTTAATGAAATATACCATTTATAAATTTATAGTATGTTATAGTATTTATATGCCTGTTCAATAACTGCATTTAGTTACTGTCTCTATATTGAGCTATTATTAATTTATGTAGATAATTATTTCATGGTGCATTATGTATTTATTTAATTCTAAGCATTCTGAACAACTGCACTGAACACTGTTAGCTTCCATACATGGTGTCTGCTTTATCCATGCCTCTACAAGAAACCCCAAAAGAAATGGCAGAAATTGTACAGTTTCTAAAACCAGATTAATTGTTATTTTCCATTGAGACATATGTCAGAGCAGAGATTATGTAATTGCAAATCCTTTTGACCCACGTTTTGTTATTAAGCTTGATTTTATGATTCTACTGTAATGTATGTATACTTAGTAGTAGTCAGCAGAAAAGGTACAGACTGTATTAACCAGAAAGCTTAATGTTGCACTTTATGGATATGGAGCATCTGCTTCATTTCAACATTTCATTTATAAACTTCTCTTTCATGAACTCTCAACGTAAAGGTGAAGGCATTTTTTAATTGTCGTGGTATCAATTTCCTTTGGAGTAGTATTCAGTGGAAAACTATTAACACAGCACAGAGACAAACTCCACCTCCCTGTGTCTTAATTATTCATCCCCCCGGGCTGTCATCATTAAGGCAAGCCAGACACTGGGACATATTTGGCATTATATTTTTAATGCAACAATAACCGGCTCAGCAAAAAACCACCACAGATTATTCACAGTGTGTCTTGGCACAGCTCCACATGCTGTGACACATTATTATACACCCCCTCTCCACCACCCTTCCTCTCTCTATGCCTATCCTCTCCCCACACCCTTTTCTTCTTAATAAGGCCCCATTTATTTCTCAATCTACATTTTCCCCTCACAGATACTTGACTTCTTTCCCTCCTCCCAGAAATCAGAATGAAACAATGTTGTGTTGTCATACATGTTCCGTCGATTTGCTCACGGATCTGTATTTGTGCGCTGTGCAAGTAGGGCTGACGGTGCGTGTGTGTGTGCAAGTTGTTTGTGTGTGCCATTCTGCGTGTAGCAGGAAATTCATAAACTAGGCCATATCGACCACCCAGGGGTTTGAAAGCTCAAGGGGTACCGAAGCAACATGGTTTAAATAAGAAGAAAAAAAAAACATTTCAAACACCATAAAAGGAGAGGAAAAAACACAACACATGCACATTGTCACGCACATAAGTGGGTATGATCACACAAATACTGAAAGACAGACACCCCCTACCATCCGAGACACTCTTAATTCCTGTTATGTTCAAAGAGTAACATCAAACATCCAAATCATACACATATCTAAGCCAACCTCAACTTCCTTAATAAACATCCATACTTGATTTATAAGTTCCTCCTCCTGCTTGTAACACTTTCCTGCAGATCAGGCCCTCTATTATTGACAGCTCCTGAGAAATGAGCTGCTGGACTATTGATTCAGTCACAGTATAATAGATATCAATGGGATCAGCTGGGCACTTAAAATCAAACTCTGACCTCATCAGTGGTTTAAGTGGAAAGATTTAGCTGCATGTTTTAAATCAGTTTTAAAATAAAGTACAGCTCCTTAAAAATTCTGTATTTAGGGGTGATGGGTCAAGGAAAATTATCATACATTGTACTCAGAAATGCACCTTACTGAAATGTGACAAGAAGAGAGACAGCCATGAGAAATATTTTTTTTCAGTTTGCCAAAACACATACAGGACACAAGAAACATGTAAAAACGGGTTCTGGTCAAATGAGAAAGTTCTGAACTTCATTCACATTGCGTTTTGGCTGAAAACCAATTCCACTCCACATTACAGTGAATACACAACGTTCCTAGTTTTAGCTTAGTTTGAATTGGAGAACTACTCCAATTAATGTTAAATTGATGTTGAATAAAATAGTTATATTTTGCCTTGTTGTGTCCCTTTTAAAGGGCAGTAAGTTATAATTCCTTCTGTCCATTTTTCTATCACCCTATAATCCTGTTCATGGTCACAGGGAGCTGGGGTGTATCCTGGCAGTAACAGGGCAAAAGGCAGAGAATACCCTGGGCAGATAATTAGTCCATCACAGGGCCAACAGACACACACACACACACACACACACACACACACGCATGTAGTACGTATTTCTATCTTCACAATGACTTCATTGACTTACATTCATTTTTCATTCATCTCTATATCTTAACCTTAGCCCTTATCGTAAACTTAAGTTGAACTCAATTTACGCCTTATTCCAAAATCTAACCTCTAACCCACAAACAGCACTTCTTCTTTGTGGCCTGGGCTTTCAGTCCCATAAGGAGTAGTGGGTTCTCACAAATGTAGTATTTTTTTTTGTTGTAAAAAAAAAAAAGCCGTCCAAGGTGAGAGATTATAAAACACACACTCTCTGTCTCTTAAAGGAAATTTAGATTTGCCAACTAAACAAGCAAGCATTTATTTTGACTGTGGGACAAAACTAGAATAAGTGGAGAAATTCTTCAAATACGCTGAAGACCAAGCAAATGTTAACCACCAGAGCCACAGTGGAGCCCTGTGATTTTTTTCAGTTCTCCTTTTGTCAACCTAACTAATCCTGTTTGCTTAACCTCCTTTCATGTGGAACAAGAGGGTAAAAAATGGACATGTTTGCCTTACTTCCAAGCAGTGACGTCAGGAGAGGCAGGTGAGGCATCATGGAAAAATAATATATAATGATAAAATAATTTACATTGCTATTTTCACCCTGTGGTTTGTACTATAAAGTACTTATTTTTTATTTACCTTAGCCAATTGTGATTATTTTTTCTTCAAAATCGCTGAATTTTTGCGTTTTCCCATTCAAGTGCTCGGAAGCGAAGCTGGTGAGGCAGCAGCTTGCGGAGCCTCACCTGGGATTGATCAACCTCTCATAACTGCACTGGCTGCCTTTCTATGGGACCATCCTCCTCCTGTCTGTACGTCACCAATAAAATGGTTAAAAAACATTTAATATGTGAACTGATTTTCCATAATTTACTTATGTATATAATGTACAGTGTTTGCTGTCACCAACTGTGTGTGTACCGTGTTTCGTGTGCTGAGAAGCGATCATAAACGGCAGAGAACAGATTCGAGGTGAGACAGGCAGTTCTCTTGCCTCATGGCAGGGGGCGCTCATGATCCCAGACATTGTGACTCCACAACTGCAGAGTAAGAGACACTTCGCTGCAGCAAACAGAAAGGGGCGGGGACGGACCGCTGTCACAAGTGCAGCGATAAATTTATAGTTTTCTCCTCTTACCACAGCGATCACTTATTAATAATCGCAAAATAAGAATTAAGCCTAAAACCATACTACTGCAACAGAATGAATGTTGTGCTCTTTAGGTGGGAATTATTTGAGTGTTGTTTTTTTTTTGCTTGTTTGTTTGTTTTTTGTGGCGTTGTTGTTAGTTGCTATGGCAACGAGTCTGCGCGTAGCTGTGCTGATACAGAGCGCGAGAAAGAAGTGGTTTCGAGTTGTACTTTAACGGTTTCTCCCTTTTGCTGTGGAGCACAGCACGAAATTAATAATATCTACATGTCCAAGTTTGATTGAGTTAAAGGAATAATTCTACCGCGGCAGCGCGGCTATGGATGGCATGTAAAGGAATAGTCTTTTTGCCCTCCAGCGTTGTCTACATGCGCGAAATTTCGTTATGTAAACAATAACATGCAGGGGGTGTGATTACGATTAAGTCAGTGCCTCACCAGCTATGAACCTCACCGCACGTCACTGCTTCCAAAGGTTAGCACAAAGGAAATTGACATACCAACCAGTCACAATCACTCAGTGAAGTTAAAAGTCAGTGTGTACCCTAACATGCATGCATCCAAACAAATGGAGCATTTGGAGAAAATCCAGGCAACTGACAAATTTGCACAGAATGGCCTGCTCTGTTTTCTTATTGTTCACTGTGCTAACATATCATAGTGCTGCTAGATTTTATCCTAATCCCATGCAATAATGTTTTCTTGCATCAAATTATCATATATTATGAATCAAAAATGAAAAAAAACTGAAGCAGTTAAAATATCTTCTTGTCTCCAGTTTTAAAATAAGGTGCGTTTGTAACTATTTCAAAAGGATAATTGTACAGTTTTAAGACAAAAAATATATATATTTTTTTTTTTCACAAGAATACAAAACTACATTATGGAAATTGGTTTTACTCAAATATAAAACTGCATCATCACAACAATTATGGAATTCACAATTGTATATTCAAGATGTGCGAATACTCAGACTACCCTCATCAAAGTGTTCAGCACCGCATTTGACACTGTTGACCATGAGAAATTATTAAAGGGACTGGACAGCTGGGTTGGACTCTGCTACGGTATGAGACTGGTTTGAGTCTTACCTAAAGAACAGGAACTTCTTTGTGCCAATCGGTAACTTATTTTCAGAGCGGACAGAAGTCAAGCCCGAGGTACCCCAAGGTTCCATCCTGGGATTCCTTCTATTTGACATTGATATGGACCCGCTAGGTTAGGTCATAACAAGTAATAAGATTGGCTACCATAACTATGCAGATAATAAACAGCTCTACCTTTTAATGTCAACAATTTACTCTGAACCCATCCAACCACTGAACATATGCTTAATTGAAGATGTGTGCACACAGCTTCACTTATTAAGGCTAGGAACTACTGATCGGGTCCAAAATGTAGCTGTAGTGATGGACTCAGACCCGAACCTTTGAAGACGTATATAGACAGTCAAAAAGTCGGCCTTCTGTTACCTGAAGAACATTTCTAGGATTAAACAATTAATGACCCAGGAAGAGAGAAACTCATCTGTGTGTTCATATTTAGTTGCTTTGGTTACCACAACAGTGTCTTTACAGGTTTAACTAAAATGTCAATCAAACAGCTGCAACTGATTCAAAATACTGCTGCTTGCATTCTCACTGAAATAGGAAAGTAGAGCACATCACTCCAGCTCTACAGTCCTTACACTGACTCCCTGCAGCTCAGAGAATAGACTTCAAAATACATTTGTAGTTTATAAATCACTGAAAGGCACCAAAATACATTATAGTCCTTTTGTTGTTGTGTCAACCTTCCAGATACTCTGGTGTTCTGGCTCAAGTCTACTGTGCTTCCCCAGAACCAGAAATAAAACATTTCTGTTTCAGAGGAGGACCATGGAGAAGCACTGTGGTCCTCTAATCTGGAACAAACTTCCAGAAACTACAGATGAAATAATGAGTTCCTTCAAATCAAGGCTAAGTCCCCACCTGTTTAGAGTTGACTTTGATTAAACGTAACTGGAACATTGATCAATATATTTTATGTATATTTGCTTGATGATTTTGATAAGGACATCTGACAAAATGTAAAGTTTATTGCTTGTTTCATAATTGTTTACTGTCTTATGTTTTTATAGTCTAAAGCACTTTGAGCTGCCTTTTGCTGAAATGTACTAGACATGAACTTGCCTTAACTGCTGATATTAATAGTCAACAGAATTGGCCTGCATGCAAAACCTGGGGATCAACCTTGCAAATAAAGATAAAAGATGACTGGACATTTTCCAATTCAACACATTGCAATCTAGGGGAGTGGTAGCAGTTGAATCACAAACAACTATTTTTGTCCAGATAACAGGAAATGCAGAAGGTTGGGTTTTTTTGTACACAGCAAAGTCTTGTGTGCTGATTGAAAGCATGTTGTAGCCTGTGAGGATACGTGAGGGAGGGACCACAAACCTTCCAGCCAGTGGGAAACTGCTCCAGTGCTGCAGCTCCCATAAATCTATGTTGCTGAGGTATGCTCAGGACATGAACCACATTACAGAGTAAGCCCACGGTGCAAATGTTTAACTCTACCAGTCACAGAACCAGATTTATTTGACTGACTGATTTGTCATTTCATGGCCAGTCTAGCTGGAAACAAACTGATTTCAGTCATCAGCTGATTGATCTATGCTCTTGAAGTGGCTACACCAAATATTGATCTGATTTTGTGCAGTGCTGAAAGTATACAGTTAAGCACAATGAACTCAGCTACAGCAAACTTATGCTAAAATAAGTTTCCTGTACAATTACTTTGGAAGATAAAAGAAATGTAAAAATTGTAAGACTTAAGAAATAAATATTTGAAGGTGTTTACATCCAGCACTATCCATGTTCCTGGGCATCGCTGATAAATACTCCCAGGTCAAGGACTAAGAAAGTCCAGACTCACTGTTAGAAAACGGCGCCAAATACTGGCATTGTGGGATCACCAAGTCTCCTATGTCTTTAACCCTTAAATGACACTTGTTTGGGAAATATGCTAGGAAAAAGGCTTTCCTTTTCTACCATAAACAAAATTTCTGGGACATTAAAAGGAACCACATTATTTTGGTTAGATGAGCCTAGATATATCACTTCTTGCTCCTCAGACTCACTACTATGCCTGGTGTAGGATTTGTGAAGATGTGGGCTTGTTTCTCTTTGAAAAGTTCTGCAAACCATGACAAAGTGAAGGGGCCCTCTTGGACTAAGTAGCTTTTTTTTTTTTTTTTTATTGTGTGACCTCTGCAAGAGAACTGAAAATGGGTCATCACTGGGTCTTCTAACAGGATAAGATTCAAACCATATGGACAAATTCACACAGAAATCATTTGCCAGACACAATCAGCATTCTTAATGGCAATCTGTTCTCAGAGCCATGCAATCCTACTGAACTGAGGAGAAGAGAGAATTTAAAGTACCAGAATTTGGGAGAATCTATTGAAATTTTTGTAATGGTGAAAGATTTATTTATCTCTATGGACAAGAGAGAAGGGACAAAAAGTTTGGCACTGGTCATTTTGATAAAGCAACTTTTTTTTTATGCTCCAAATTAATACATTTTCTCAAATTAAACATTGCATTTCTTAAATAAGTGTGTCTGTGTCAGTAGGGCAATGACATTTGGTTTGATAAGGTTACTAAAATTTGTATGTGATAACTGTCAAAATGAAGGGAAATGTCACACTTCCTAAAAATTTATTCTAAATGCGTCACGTAGTATGAGAACATAATTGGTCCCACAATGTGTCCTTGAGATACACCAAACAAATAGGAGCCATCAGAGAATCTCCCATGAGTACAGAGAAATACTTCTTGGACAAATAAGACTTAAACCATAACGGAATTGCATCTTTTATACCAAAAAATGTTCAGGTCTTAAGAAAAGAATCTTGTGACTACCTGTGTCAAAGGCTGCAGCTGGAATGGAGCATGGTGTTTTATACAAAAATATAAAAAATATTTTTAGAATTAATGTTTGCTGTAAAATCAGAAGTTTGATCTTCTGCTAGGATAATTTAACTACTGAGTCCATTTAAATGATCAACTAAACTTGAACAGCTTTGTGTGGGCTCAGGTCTAATCACAACATTTGTTTAACAACTCAGTTTGCCTGAGTTCCTTCAAACGTGTAGAGATCTTCACCACCTGTCTGCTTGATGATGTATTATTAGGCCAATTAAGCTCTGGTAAAGAGGAGGACATCCTCTGCATCCAAACACCCAGAGACACAAATAATAAGCCCACTTCTACAGGCTTAACAGATGCCAGTTGCCCACACAAACATTGTTTATCAAAAATATTTCATCTTTAGTCATTTTTGCTGTTTAGAAGCCAAGCTTTGACTTGGAGATGAGTAAAAACACAGTCACTGCAAGTGAATTTATTACCAATGCATTCACTGTATCAATGCTTTATGGCCCAAACACCCCACAGTGCTTGCACATCCATGTCTTAAATCAAATGGTGACTAACAGTTGTCCCAGGACTGCATTGCAGGAAAACAGCATGTGGAACTGTAGCCCCTTTCATGAATGCAACCATGATTTCAGATCCTATGGTTTTGCAAAGAAAGATCAAAATAACATATTTAAAAAGGAGATATAAAAACAGTTCATTATCCCATTAAAAATCAGGCCTACCATCCACAACATCGACATCTCATTAAGTCAATATTGTTTTCACTTAAAGCTATATCAAGGTACATTTTGAGTGAATGATGTTTTATTCAGATAGCCTATCCTCTAACTGCAGTGAATATAATTATGTTGTAAAACACAAGGAGACTCAGTGAAACTCAGAAAGGTTGCCAATTAAGGAATGCCAGTTCTCACATCAGAATCTTGAGTACTGAATTTATGTTCAACCTTGAAAATTAAAGGCCTGTATGGTCCAAAATCTGAAAAGTTTTTGTCATTTCTTCTGCAGGAAAAGAGCTATTTTCTGTAGGTCTCAGTGATAAGGCTTAAAAACAAATCATGATATAAGAATTTCATAGCTACCAGCCAAACTGGTGACTTGGCCTTTTCTGTTTTTACCACAATTTCATCTCAAGCTGTAGTAACAGCCAGTTGTTGATCGCAAATTGTGTGATGCAAAAAGTGTTTCCATTGCATTCTTGCAAAATACACTAATTTAAAAATTAGTGTAAAAATCTTTATCAAAAAACTTTGAATCGTATTAATTTTCTCATTTCACGCCACATTGTTTTTTTTAATTTTAAGCAGTAGTGAAAGGCAAAACTTGAAACTGCTGCTGTGCAAGTTACTCAACAGGTTGTTCCAATTTAATCAACGAGTAAGTGAGTTGGTTGATATCACATACTATGCTTAGCTGATCAGGAGAGCTTGGCCAAAACCGTTCAGACTACATCTTTCACAATGCAGTTGTGGCAACACTATATATGAATCTGCTACTCTGCCCTTCAAAGCAGGGTGACCAGCAGGTGTCAACAACGCCACCTTGGGAGTTGCGCCCAAGAAACTAGTTCAGTAAGGCACTTAAGGTTCATAACCAATGAGAACAAAAATTTTATTGTTCCATGTTTTAAAAAACAATTAAAATTCAAAGAACCACAATGGGAAGGGAAGTGCACAGTACTGGGGCCTACCAGCAGGGGGAGGGCAGTCCAAATGTGGGGAACTGATTCCTAAAACAAATAAGTCACCCCAAGCACTTGTGAACAGACACTCAATCGTGAAGAAATCCCAACACCGGTCACTCGCACAACACACGGGTCCAGTCCCCTGGATGCCCCCCGACCGCCTTCAGTTCTCAGCCTGGAGACAAAGGGGTGGGGTTAAAGAAAGCAAATACAAAAAGACACTACAATTTAGACAGATGCTAAAATGAGGTTACCTCTAACCTCCAACATATCTGGTCATTAAAAGCCAATGTTTTAATCAAATGATCTAAAAGACCAAAGCCACTACATGCAGCAAGGCCAGAGGCCACACAGAATAGGATAACTCAAAATAAACAAACAGAAAAGCAAATAGTTGAAGAAAACAAAGCAGCAGGGTCTCCAGCAAGCTGCAGCAGCAGCTTTATGTCTGAAATGAAGTTAAACAGGTGATTTTTTTAGAAAAATGGCAGAAGGCAGAGGAAGCCATTGTCACCTACCAGAGCTGGATGACTCCACCCCAACCAGAGAGCCCCTTCCGGCCAAACAGCAGGAGGATCCAATTGCCAGTATGTTCTATGCGTAAATAATTGTTGTTTTGTGCTTTTGAACTGCATCGGTGCAATACAAAAATACATACCTGTTTTATGTTGCCAAGCTGAACTGGGGGGGGGGAGGTAAATTACAGCCACACCCCAGTATCAAACAGGAGACTTCAGGCAGCTTCTAGATTTAAACAATTTAAATTAACCAACTAAAAATTGCAGGTCTCATACAGAAGGAGAAACATTACTTACTGAGTTTAGAGTTTTGACCACTGCAAGTCAATCAAGTGACTTTCCCACTGAAGTGCGACCAAATGCAGGCATGAATAAAGCAGGGGAGAGTCTGCCTTTATGCTCACACCCATTATGAGGCAATTACGTGCCAGGTGTCCTCAATCTTCATTCTGCTGCACAGTGCAGTTCTGGATCAGAGTTCTGAGAGGGTTTTTATTCAAAACTACAGCAAATATGTGGAAGAAGATCCTCAATCAGATGAGACCAAATCAAGATTTTTGACCTGCATGAAATGATTCAACCTAATAACTAATGAGGAAGAATGATGGTGAAAGCATGATGCTTTAAGATGCTTCCACAGGTACAGGAAAGCTGGTCAGACTTAGTGGTGAGATGGGAGGAGGGACAATCTTGAACCAGGAACAAGTTCATAGAGGACTGAAGCCTCTGTGTATGGTGCCTGAACTACCACTGAGCCATGTAGCACTTTCTGTTTTAGCTAAGCCTTTACAACAATAGACTGCACACAACTGGCATGTAAGTTTCTAATATTGAGTTGCAGCATGCAGATGTGACTTACCAGCTTTTGGTGAATTACAAAAATGTAAAATTTTAAACGTACTCCCACAGTATAAACAGCCCAAGATTAAAGCTCAAGAAAAAGTTCTCACAAAATGAACAATTCTTTCTCTACAAAGCAAAAACATCCAGATCAAGAAATCAAGAAGAAGAAGAAAGCAAGTTGTAAGATAGAAAGGAGATGAGTGCCTTGGTGCTCCCTCTGTGGCATAAAATATTGTGCATTTAGTTTCTAAGGAGCCTTAAGGTCCCTGTTTCCATGTTAATTGATATCTCCATTAATGACATAAGCACGCTCTGGAAGGCAAGAAGTTACTGGAAGGTGTAGTTGAAAAAAAATAAATCGAAGAAGAGAGTGGAAGGATTGAGGAATAAAAAGATGGGTCAGGGAAAAGACCCGGTTTACTCCAAACTTTGTATAATGAGACAGAAAATCTGACCATTTACATCAGAAAACATCCAAAAGAGGATGTAATTGAAGAATGCCATGCAGTAAAAATATTGCACTTAAGAGATGGTTCTCTCACATAGTTTGAGATGAGTCACAGTTCACAGAGATGTTAATTACACCAGTGATGGAATGAAAACTCAGAGAACGGGAGCAGCTGTCTGCACAATTTACATATCACACAGCCTACATAGCAAGGAAAGAAGGGAGGATTGCGTGAAAGATCGAAAGAAAAGAAAGGTAGAAGGGGATGGCAGAATATATGACAGAAACTGGGTTTGGTGAGGGGAGAAGCCAAAATAACAGACTAAAAATATTCAAAAGGAGAAGTTAAAGCTAAAGCATCACTGAACTACTTAGAGCTTCTTGTTGAAGAAATACTGATTTTATGGAAGATCAACAGAAAATAGAAGGCCATATTCTTTTTTTCTGTCATTGAAGATGATTGTTTACAACAATACGGTCACATTGTTTTGTTGTAATCACTTAAAAACTGCTAACTGCTTCCAACAAGTTATTATCACAAAGGAGAAGCTAATAGCAACTACCTTCTAACTGGCCACCTCTTAGAGCACGACAAATAACAACTAATTCTGGTACCACACAATAACATTTTTTGCTTCCTTCCCAACGTGAGCCATGAATGAGAAATTGTAAGGCTTCTGGCTAATGACAAAAAAAGAAAATAATAGAAGGCACAAACAAAGCAACTATTAACATGAAAAACTACCCTGCAGTGGCACTCAAAGCTTTAAGTTTGCTTACAAAAAAAAATCCCAGCTGAAGTCAAAAGCTGAAGACCTTCATTTTTGCTTATTGTTAAAGTAAAACTGTGAAGGTAAAACTGAACTTGCTCCAAAGAGCCAACTAGTGACAGTTTATTTGGTATTATCTCTGCAGGAAAGTGGCTATAACTATTTGTGTTTCATATTTACATGAAAGACCCATATAAAGTAGTGTGTATCTGAAATTTTAGAAAAATGGTAAATGATTTGCAAAAAAATTAAATAAATAAATATTGGAGAAGTGTAGCACACACTTGCAACAACTTGCTAGCTTGCGCTAACAACTAGCTTTCATGAATAGGGGCCAAAAGGAAAGCAACTTTCAAAATAAAGCCATGCAGAGGAAACAGCAAACCTGAGAAAGTGCTGTGGTCTGACTAGACCAAAACTGAAAACTTCATGCAAATCTGTGTGTATGAATACAATGCTGAACACTACACCCCTCTGTGAAACATGGTGGTGGCAGCATCATGTTGTGGATACTTTTCTTTAACAGTGAATCTAGGAACCTTTAGTGGGAGCTGAGATTTTTGTTTGTGCAAAACAAACATTTGTGTCAAAAAGTTGCATAAATAGTTCTGAGTGGAACTGTACATATAAAATAAAATAAGAAGCCATATTTTTTTACATAAGTAAAATCTAGCACATAAAACACTTCAGAAATATATTTTGGTACTCTTCAGAAAGTTATATATATATTTTTTGCAATATTCCTCTGTGTCTACAAGATATTGTGATCTTCATGTTTCAAAAAAATCACAAAAAGAATGTGCATGTCTTTGCCAACCCCACAAATACCAACAGAATAAAAAATAAGCTCAAATTACAGATCCTCTACTTAATTTGTTACAGAACAGGGAGACCTGTCCAATTGTGAGGAAGAGCTGCGAATCTGTGACTGGAGCTGTAATTTACCCTCTGGTACAATTTTAATTGAGGGAATTTCCTAATGAGAATTGAAACACCCTGTCCGGGAAGCTAATCGTCTGCTTCCATGTAACCGACTAGGTCACCGCTTTTCAGCCCTGTTATTTACCAGACGTGAGAGGAAGGCAAATGAGACACTTGTGTCAATCACAAAGACTTCGTTCATGACAAGCAGGTGGCCGTGGTGATTGTGGCGGAGGGGAGTGAGCGTTGGTCTCCAGCGAACAGGCTCTCTCAGTCTTAGTCATCAGGAACTGCTCTCAGCTGAGCTGGAGAGACAGGAAGATAAGGCTCGGCATTAAGAGATAAGTGGCTTTAAAACTCGACAGATATTTTATTTATGCCACAAAAAATGAACAATTTCAAATATGCATGACTCCACGGAGAATACATTACTGGCCACATTTATTCGTGGAGAAGACGATTAAAAATCGTTCAGCGAAATTATTCCTGTATTCCAACCACATAATCTGCAACTGAAAATTCAGAAAAATGCAACATTTAAATTTATTAAATTTAATCAAAGGCAAAAAGAAATCTATATAACAAAATCAATACAGACCTAATTATTGGTTCTCCTAGCATTCTGTTTAACAGAAATTTAAATTAAGCATTTTAAAATTTTTGTTTACTATACAACTTGATCAGAAATTTAAGACACTGTACTTATTAAACTATGACTTTGTCTTTTTGGATATAAATTGTTCCACATTGACTTGTTGTTTTGCAATAGTGTCGGATGAGGATCTATATTTATCATGCCATTATGTACAGTGACCAGAATGGTAAGAGAGGCAAAAAATAATCTAACAGTAAGGGAACTGCAGTGAAGACTGGCATGTTAGACTCAATAAGTCTCCATAGTAACCATAAATAGTAGCTACATACCAAGCCAATTGTTTGGAGGGAGCAACATTTGGCTTTTCTGTTCTATGTTAATAAACATGGCATTTTATGAACTCCATTAGAACCTTATTTGGGCATGTGTGCTTTGGTCAGATGATGCAGAGACTGAGCTTTACAGCAACTAACACTCCGGATTAGTTTGGTTGGAAGCAAAAGATGTATTTGGAAAAGCCACTCATGTCCACTGTTTAGTCCAGAGCAGAATTTATATTAAAGTGGGCCTGTTTCTCCTCCAAAAGCCCTGGAGGAGGAGATAGATAACTTGGAAACTACCAACATAAAAATCCTGTACACACTACCGGTAAACTGAAAGTGAGTCATCATTGGGTTGTTTATCAAGATAATTATCCAAAATATTTGGCCAAATCAACACAGAAATGGTTGACCAGTCACAAAATGAGCCTTATTCAATGGTCCTTCTAGTTCCTAAATCCAGGTTCAGGGACTAGACCTGGATGTAAAACATGTGCTTTATGTTTTAAAGATAAATTTATTTAATTTAACTTTAAGTCTTTAGCTTGAATTGTACCAAACTACAAGAAAATGCTGTTTGCAATCTTTTAAGCTAGTCCTAGGGCTGCACATTTTTCATCTGTCATTTGTTTTAAAGTTAAGGTAATTTAAAGCAAATGACAGATGTTATTAACCTAAGTTACTTCCACATAGGAGGTTTGAGAATTGTTATTTTTATCTTTTGAGTTTGGAGAAAATGTGTAGGTTATATGGGCTTGTGTTGTTCTGTTTCACTGCATGGATTTTTTATTTTTTTTTAGAAAATTACTTGAATCATTTTTCGAGTCTTATTTATTTTTATTACTTTCATCGAGGATTTAAGCATTTCAATCACATTGTGTCAATTCTTACAACAAATAACCCAAATATATACATACTCACAAAACAAGACACCCCTACTTATAAGCCAGATTTTGAAATGTGTTTGGTGCCTAACTATCTCTGGCTTTCAAAACATTTACACAGTGTTTAATTTTTGTATGTAAAGATTACAGCTCTAAGATAAAGTTTGTGCAAAGAAAGGTGAGCAGAGTCTGAGAGAAACTTTAGATTGGTAGCACAGCACTGGCTAACATTTACTTGCACTTATTTGTTTGGTGTAATAGATGAAGTAAACCTTTCGGGACTTTGAAGAAGACAACTTTTTTGTTTTATGCTTCACTGATCGGGTTGATAGAGACTGGTTTTCCAACCATTCTGAGACAAAGAGCAAAACACTGCATTACAAATGTTGAGGCAAAGTCTCTTAAGATTAATGTCCTCATAAGCCTGTGAATGAAGGATCATAATTTGAGGAGTGAAATTAATCAGTGTAACAAGGGTAATTGAAATAATGAAAGTGATGAAACTACTGTTAATCATTCCAGCACCCTCAATGCCGGAGCGGACAACTTTAAAAGCAACTGAAAGACCAAACCACCAGCTAATTTTCTAATAAGAGAATTATGAAAATAACACAAGCAAATATTACAGTTTACAATTAAATGTTGCTCTTAGCAATTTATAGCCCTTTGTGGCTGTATACAAATATTTTTAAGCAACATTATGGCATCTCCGTAAAGGTTAAGACATAAATTCAACCCCAGGGGACGTGACACTCAACTTGAAGCTCTAAACTTTGAATTAAATGAACCAGATTTGAAGCTTATAGGGCCAATTCTTAAGTAAATTAATAAAAAAACAAAGCAAACCAAAAAACAAACAACAACAAAAAAAAACAATAAGCTAACCGGCTTGGTTCCTCACAGCCAGATTTATATCAATGGCAAAAACTACCAGAGCAAGTTGTAATACGTACTTGTTATTTGAAAAAAATTAAATACATGCAATAATCAAACACATTTATCCATAAGCTAATTATTTAGAAATTGCAATACTTTATAAAGTATTTACAAAACTACCATCATTTAAATGTATTATTTGTTAGAAGCATATATGATTATTTCAGTATCTGTTGAATTATTTCACTGTGATGCAGCATGACATCAGCGGCAGTAAATCTGACACAAACAATGCAGTTGGTTGGTGGTTAATCTGCTGGGCTGGTGGACCAATCAGAAGTTAGGGTGTATTTGACAAAGCAAGAAACAGCTTAAAATATTTCTTGATGTCCTGTAGCACCAGAAATATAAGTGATTCATTAAATATGTAAAAAAATTTCATATGGTTTCCCACACATAATTAATTCAAGTTGAAATGACACACTTTATTCAGTTAACTACATGCTTAATTAATTATTGACAGATTTATATAAATGTTGAGCCATTTTATTCAGTTAATGTATTTATCACAGTTTTTCTAATCATTCCATTAAACAGAATTATTCATTTGACATTATTTATTCATTAGATTGTAGCACTTTGCCCTTCAATACTTCAGCATTGCATAATCAAATCATTTAAATTGTATCTTTGAACATGTAGTTATGAAACCAGATGTGTACACATACTATAAATAAAAGGTAACTAACCTTTTCCTGTTTTAGGTCAGTTAGCCCACACATGGGCTGCCAGCTAACACGCTGCGTAAAGTTGTTGCAAAATTCAGCTGCCAATAAATGATGTATTAACTGAGTAGAAAAAGTCACATCTCTAATTCTACCAATTTAATAGTGTTTGACCAAAGTTTCAAAGGGATTCATGGCTAGTTGTAACTTTAGACTTTTTTTGAGAAACATTTATTTTAGCTATAAAAGCAATACAGAAGAAATACTGTAGGTTGCTTGGTTTTTATGCATTTGAATAAAATATTATCACATGTTGTATGCAAGGCAATGAATTCTGGGTAAATGATGTATGGTTGGTCTGATTCAGTCAAAATAAGAACTGCTAAGCAGTTTCAGTTTGAGCAGTTTCAAATTGATGGAAATGTAGAAAGCAAGAATGCTATTTATGTTATATCTATATTTGTGATTTTTTTTTACTTTCAAGCACTTTACTGTAGTTTTATTTCAAGTTATAATTTAAAGTATGATTTTATTTATTTATAGCACTCAAAGTTTGGTGTTCCCTAACTCTGACCATGTTTTTACACATAGTCTATGCTGTTGCAATCAGGTAACACTACATTGCTTAGACTCCTTACCCCATGATACTGGCCAAATACACATTTTCCATGAGGCAACATTTTAAAAGGCTTCTCTTAACTGACTGAAAACACCATCTACTGACTTTAGTGACCTAATTTTGCCAAAATGCTCAGTATAGCTTCAGGGCTTTGGCTGCAAATGCTCTGTCTCCTCAAGTTTTCAACCAGTGAATAAAACAATTTGTTAAGAAGTCAGAGGCAGTTAACAGACTACTTGCAAATTATGAAGACCGTCCAGGCAGTCATCCAACATCCCTCTAGTTCTTCCATATTCCTGGTAACGTTAAAGAGCCTTGAATATTGTAGCAATGAACAAAAGTGCACCCTACAAGGATAAGCAAAGGTGTGGAGACGCACTTGGACCAAAGAGAATTAGACTGCAAATGCATGACAGTGGACAGCTGTGTCATTTTAACCATTCTTAAAATACGAAAAATGTATATTTTATGCAGAACTGTTTTCCTTTACTAGCTCTGCTGGCAAGGATGTGCCAAATGCCTTAAAATAAATTAACATTTTATGGCAGTAGCAAAATTTCACAGTAAAAATATGTCCCAAACCACAACATTTAGCTTGAACATTTCATTAACATAGGAAATTACGTTTTGTTTTCTTTAGAAAAAATATTGTTGATGAGAATGTTAAATTGCAATTTAATTTTCTTCTACACAGAATACAGCTGTTGTTTATAATTAAATAAAACAAAAATATTTAAGATTAGAATATCACATCAGCCCAATAAAAAAAGCATTTATAAAAAAAGCATTCATAAAAAAAGAAATGTGTATGTTTGAAGGATTTGAACCTGTATTTTCAAAAGTTGTTTCTAATCTGACAAGTCTCATCAGAAGGCATGTTCTAATTTATTAAATGTGACTATGTTTGTTCAATTCACGCAATTCCTTTTTAGAAAGATCAAGACTAATACAAAACAGTTTAACACTTTTTGCAGTTGTGAATGTTTGTAAAATGTTACATAACAGAGATATGTTTTTGGAAAATGGTGTTCAGCTCCATTCCTCTTCACTAGCAACATCATTCATGCAAGAACTCCCACTGCTTTACTGCATGAGGTGGAAATACAAGCCCTGATTTACAAGCCTGTCAGGCTGACGAGATATGGGTGTGGTCATCAGTGTCTCTGACTTTGTTTGGGGGTCCATCAATCAGTAAGCTGGCAGCATGTTCACAGGGTATTTTATCTATGTGCCACCTTTGAAGTATTCTGGATCAACTCATTTGGCACTGCGTTGCTTTTCCTGAAATCTGTTCCAAGAGCGGTGGAGCAACATGCCAAAAAGCCACAAACTGGCAATTTGATCAAAGCAATGCAAAGACTATGTATCACAGTAAACAAAAGGGAGTGGTGGGCTAAAGGTTAGATGTCAGAACAAATCGGCGGAAAGCTTTTAGACTGTTGTTTTTAAATATTTTGCTGCATTTCATTATTTTGTGCTGATAAAATCTGCAGCTTAATTTTTTTTAGTCATATCATAAAAAACATAAAACTGATAAATTGCCTTTAAAAAACATCTGTTTTGCATGAAGAAAAACAAAGGTAAAAAAAAAAGATAATTAAAGCAATTTAGAATCATGGAATCATTTACAACACAACAGTTTATTTGCTGGACAACTGAACCCTGACCGTGTAGAACCACCTTTGGCTGCAAGTTTTATGGGAAGCTTTAATTTCTCACCAGCAGGTGAACCTTAACTGTAGCCTCAAGACTTTTATAGCCTCTAGTTTTCTGCCCGGGTTACTATGTTTTTTCCCCCCATCCATCTACAAATCAGCTCTGACCTGCAGATAAAAAGTTTCCCAACAGCATAATACCACCACCACCACCTTATTGTAAATAGAGGATGGTGTATTAAGGGTGGATGCAGAACTAGTTTTTTGCAATCTATTGTTTTGTCTATGAGGTATTTGTTGAAGTCCTCAGCCTCTTTCTCATCATGTAACCTTCATTTTTTGCAACCATCAGCAATACAATAATAGGTGGAGGCTGATGTCTTTCACCTTTCATTTTAAGAGAATAGGAAGTTAAATTAAACTTAATTGCTACAAAAGGCTACGTAATGACACATTTTAGAGGGTTGTTTTTTCATATGACAGACCATCAAAAGTTTGCACAAATCTCCAAGAGCCTGAGGAACTAAACAGACATACTAATATTCTCGTAGGAAGCCTTTTGTTTAATATTTGGATCAGCGTTACTAACGGGGGAAAACAGAGACAATGGAACACATCTATATTTTACAATACATGCTCGCTTATCAAATGACAATATTCCTGTGACCTCAATCTGTCTAATCTACATTTGTGTATAAATATTTTTTTCAAAGCAAACAGCCAAAATTAATTTGTCATTCTAAACAACTGCTCAGCCTGGAGCTGGCAAATGGCAGCAACTGACAGCTGACTGTTTGTATAAACTGTTCACTATTTTGAACATTTTCAAGGATAAAAGGGACATCTGAGTTTACTCCAGAATATTAGGATGCATTTAGACTCTGTAGTTAACGCAGCACTAGTTACTGAAAATGACTTAGTCACTTGATTGAGAGTGCTTTACAGGTGCTATTAAATATAATGCTTAATTAATTCCCAGGTTCCAGATTATAGACATAAAAACACTAATAAACTCTTTTAATTAAACCGAAAAGAAAACGTTATAAAAAATTTGATTTACAAGGTTGCCTCCTGTTTTCAACCCTAAGTAGAACTCAGATTTTGACTGGATGCAGGTGATGTGAACAGTTTGACACACAAAAACACCTGGGATGTCGTAAAATGGGTTCTTTCTGAGCTCAGAGGTCTAAATTATTAAGTTGCAAGTTGGAAAGAATCCCCATTTTTATACTTGCATATTTACTTGTTCCTAGCCAGTGTAAAATATTTGTGCACTTAAAAGCACAGTCAAAGCACATATCTCTTCTGGTTGCTCTGTTCATGTTAACTTCAGGTCATTCAGGTTTCATTCACTTGAGTATGCCTGTTTGTTTGGAACCAGCTAAAGTTATGTCAAAACAATACTGCTGCGGAGCCTAAACTGTGAAATCTTCATGAACAGTACAAAACACCTAAGAAGCCTTTACTGGAACTGGTGGGAGGACTCCACAAGAAGCAAAGTGAGTAGGCAACAATAAAGGATATTTGGTGGGTCCATTATATTGCTTGAGGAAAGCTTCTGAGTGGGAGACAGTTGAGTTGTTGCCCAGAGAGATGCTCCTTTTAGCAACCATTATAAATCTACCTCAGGTTCTGTGATCTTGAAGTTTGCAGAGCTCCTCGGGCCAACATAGTGTAAAGAGAACTCGACATTCAGAGATCCCAGAGGCAAGACACAACAGGAGCCAGTGTAATTACAGAGTTCACATTAGATTAGGATGTGCAACATCTTAAAGCTGGGAATCAGAATTAATTACAGGAAGAAATAATTTCAAAGATGAAATTTCCAGGCGTGCCGTGGTGGCGTAGGGGTTAGTGCGACCCACATTTGGAGGCCTTGAGTTCTTGACGTGGCCGTCGCGGGTTCAACTCCCGGACCCATCGACATTTACCACATGTCTTCCCCCTCTCCTTACCCCATTTCTGTCAGCCTACTATCAAAAAATAAGGGACACTAGAGCCTGCAAAAAGCCCCCTGGTGGGGAAGAAAAAGAGATTTGGGGGTGAACTTCAACTTCTGAAAAATTATTGAAAAGGGACAAACATGGTGACTCAAGCCTTTCACATTTTGTCATTTTACAACTTCACATTTTAGTATATTTGATAAGGACTTTATGGTAGCCCATCACAGAAATGGTCTACCAATTGTGTAAATTGTGTCATGGAAAAAAATTATATATCACCAACATCTTCCGAACCATGGTCATGATGGGCTAGATCTAGATCTATCTGTTGAACTGGGTCCAGCATTGGAGAGACCGACCCACCAGATCCACACCATCCCTGTCCAATTATGGCAACCAGCTTCTCTGAATTATCAGACAATATGTTTGACTTAATCAACAATTAATTAACTTTCTGTAACGACTTTAAGAAACATTGCAGTTCAGTGAAGTTATCCAGAGACCTGGGATCACAGCCAGCATTAAGTACAATATTGCCTTCCATCCTGAATGGCACTATTAACAAGACCAGTTGATACACTGTGGGAGAACAGGCTAACATTATAAGCCAGTTTGCAACAATATTGGGTTTTCCAAGCATGATTTGCTTAACTGTCTGGATTCATATTACTGTAAGGGCTCCATATAACAATTAAGTAGTGTATATTAATAGAAAGCATGTGTGTTCCATCAATGTGCAAGTCATATGTGACTCCAAGAGGCAGCTGACATAATGGCACACTGGCCTGGCTCAACCCATGACTCTAATCATGCTGCAAAGCAGGAACTGCAGATAGGCGCTACAGACTGTAGAGCAGTGATTAATAAAGAGAAAATAGCTTTTTGTGTGCGTGTGTGTGTGTGTGTGCATGGTTTTTAAATCCATATTTTTTTGGCATATGCCATTTTTGACTTTTGGCCATATGTAAACTTTGTGCATAAATCCCAACCAATGTGTCATCAATGAAAAATCGGAACCCTTAATGGTGGTCAGGTACGCCCCAAATCGAAGAGGTTCACAAATATCTTGCAAATGTCACATTCATTTAAACATTTCTATTTTGCCAACCTTTAAACCATTGTCATGTTTCTATTGGGTGGTTGTTTACACAGAAGCAAGTGATTATTTACTTAAGTTGAAACAGGAGGTATTTATCCAATAATGGTCTTTGTGTTTGAAACTGAGAATGAAACATGTAAACATTTCTGCTCATATTCTGCTTGGAGAATCTCTTTAAAAAATAAAAGTAAAGCAATGCAAAAGAAAAAAAAATACTATTTTTATTTAGTTTTACACTGTGTTTCTTTTCTAAAACATTTGCAGAAGAAGTCAATGTTTTTCCAGTCAGCTTAGCAGTTAGCTTCGGACTCCAGAACCAACTAATCTGGATTCACAATAAATGAAGATGCCAAAAGAGTTATCTACTGTGGGTAAGATAAACTATGTGTGACGTTTTAGAGCCAAACGTCAAAAGCCGAGAACTATCCCTTTAAGTAAGGAAAATCTTATTTTGCCGAATCCCAGGTCTGACCAGTCATTAAAAGAGCTCTCCAGCTGTCTGCTGCAGATAAATTACTGTCTGCTGATAACAACTACACAGAACCCCACTTTAAACAAAGTTCAAACTATCCCTTTTCTTTAGCAAAACTGTTAAGCAAATTTATCAATCAAGCTTTCATTTAGTGTTACCTTACTTAAAATGAAATGTCAATTGTGTATGTTTTATTATATATTGCTTTGATTTGTTGAAGCTGTCATTAAAGCAGACTACTGAAACACACATGCACAGATATCCCACACATAAATAAACAGTGCCGATGCTACACCCCAATGAATGCTCGGAGACGGTGAGAAAGTGACTGATTGCCTAATTTTTTTTATTTTTTCAATCAGAAAGAAACAGAAGAGAGAGCTGTCATCTTTCCTCTGCCAACGGGATATATATAGCAAGTAGGTTCTCTTAAAAGTCAAGATGAAAACATTTGCTTTGTTTTCAGAGCATAGCTGTAACACGGCTTTGAAACCTGAAGCAAGGAAAAGATGCTCCTTCATGTCTCCCTCAGTAAGCAGGAGAATAACGAACAACAAGAAGATTCCTCTGAAATGCCTGACCTAATATTTGACAGATCGTCAAGAGATCTGTATCCAGGGACCAAAACCAGGTTTACAGCCAAGATTTGCTCATATTATATTTTATTGTAGGATTTTATGGAGTTTCTTTATACGGACCACCAATATAAAATGATCTAAACTGATTTCTCACTTTCCTTTCTGAGCTGTCCTTTACTTTAAACAAGGCACAGTCAATCAAAGCCCGTCCTCGCTTCCTAACCGCTGCAGCCAGACTCACACAGACGTCCTGCAGCAAACTGCCAGCAGTCATAGCAGACCCATTGCAAAGCTGTAAAACGCTATTAATCAATGCTTTCCACGCTCACAATTTCCACTCCTGATTCACAAGGAGCTGTGAGTGAGATGGTTTTATACCCAAATGTGACCAAGTTGTACCAAATGGAAATTCAACTGAAGTAGCCACTGTTCAACTCAAGGAGGGCAGCCTGAAGCTGGTTTTAGGCCAAATATTGCAGAATTAAACAAATTTACAAGAAAATGTTGCAATTTGATCAGAAACCATAAAATAGCACCCTTCAGGACCTCTGCAATTTATCTGCAAAATGTTGATCCCCGGGTTTAATTACTCTTTAAGCTGTCTTGAGTTGGCCCCCTTTTTCAGGGCTAAGTACTTCTCTTTAATATATATTTCCCTGACTGTAAATCCGAGTAATACTACAAAAAGTTCAATGAAACATAAATCACAACATTGAACATCATATAAACTAACAAAAGAACATCAACCAGCTGTTGTAAAGAAGCTGTTCATAATTAATTATGGCAGGCTTTCATCAATGTTTCTACTGCATTTTACTGTCTGCCTGCTGTTTTTGTATACCTATCTGTGCACTCGGGTCCTCATTTTAACCTACATTTCTGACAGTTAGAAGCTGCAAATGACTTAAGACTATGGCTGGTTCACTTTCCAGCGGGACATCAACTTTAAACAAACAGCCAGAGATACAATGGACAAAGTTAGATTAAAGCATGTTAATGTCTTAGCCCAACAGAAGAACAGACTTAAAATTGATCATCATCCACACTTTAACATTGCTGTTCTCCTTTCACTGTGAATGAGCCGGAGATCTTTGGAGCCAAAGAAAAGTGTAGAAATTACACTTTCTACATAGCTGGTAGAGACTCTTAGGGTACGAGTACAGATGCATGTCACACTTTTTTATTCGTAAAAGCCATGTATTATTTCCCTTTCACTACACAGCTATCCACTTCTTCATGTTGGTCTATCTAAAATACCAATAATATACATGAAAAATACATGGCAAAATGTGAAAAAGCTCAAGGCGTATAAATTTAATCTTGCAAAGCATTGCAACTCATCTGTTCATTTTGGTAGCTCCATAACTTATTCCAGTTCTTTTTTTCCTTTCTCTTTTTCTTTTTTTTTTTTTTTTTTTTTTTTTTTTTTTTTTAAAAGAAAAGTTTTGTTGTTTTTTTTAAAAAATAAATTTATTTTAAAAAAGAAAAGCAAAAATATTTTGGCCGTTATGGGTGGAGAACAAGTTGA
>CAEFZX010027537.1:0-26274 GCA_903066825.1 Alfaro cultratus | reverse complement strand
TATATATATATATATTTTAACAGAGGTATTTAACAAATAAACAGCTCACTAAAATTTCTGAATTAAAAAACTAAGAGTAATAATAAAAGAAAAATCGGAATAAATACAAATAATAATCCATTATCTATAACTGGTTGTTCTTACACAGTGGTTACACCCTGGATTGGGGGGAGACAGTAGCAAACAATAAATGATGAAAACAATCAGTTGTTGGTGGTAGGGACACAGAAAACAAAGGCTATGAGAGAAAGAAAAAAAAGGGAGTGGGGGAAGAAGGGCATTTGGGGGGCTGGGAGGGAGATTCTTATTCCCCAGTTCTAACAGAATATCAGATTCACAAAGATTTCAGCCCAAACAGGACTTTGACATTTTTGAAGGATCAGGCTGGTGTCTCTGAGAAAAGCCGTGACATGATCACAAAAATTGGCTGCCGCGAACACATTACACAATGTAGCAGCGGACATGTTGACACGAGGTATAGAAGTGGGTGGAAGGTGATAAAAAAGAACAACGGGAAACACAACTTGTCTTCATTTGGCACTGGATATTATATAAACTCCACAAATACATTTGCAAGGGTAGACTTGATTTTAATTCTGGAAGATTACCACAGATGGTGTTTATCTTTTTTACTGTAATGTGATATAATGTGCCGCTCTTTGCCGCAACAACAAAACCTAAAGATAGGATTGCAAGACCAAATATCCACACAGATAAGACTGGACTGAATTGTCAGGAAAAAGAAGGGATAAAAACATGTAATCTGTCATCCACGGGTATGAAAGGTTGATGTGAGAAGCGTGGCACCTTAATCTCTCCAGAAAGTTGAACACTGAAAGTCCTGCACAAAAGAGCTGCATTGTGTGCAACTGTAGATGCGAATTCTGGCACTTTCTCAAGTTGCTTTCAGACTGGCAGCAACATGAACAGGCATCAACACTGTTTGGTTCTGCTGCTGTTTTTTTATTATTATTTTTTATCACAGAGCCAAACAGCTGAGTAGAAATCAAAGCTTCTCTCATGGGGCGTGAATGTTTGGGTCTGCGGTCTTGGTGCATTTAAGATTCTTTGGAATGTGCTATTCTCGTGTTTAGTTGATCTCATTTGAACACTTGCCAAGTTATTTGCTTTGGTCAGCCGACTCTTTTATATAAAACACACAGCACTGTAGCATGAAAATAAAAAGGCAGACTCCCGTCATTGATTGGCTACAATGCTCACCACTGAGACTCTGATCTGGAAGGCAAAGTTACAACTGGGGCTCACTTAATGTTGGAAGAAGTTTGTGATGCTGTCATGAGTAGCTAACCGTACACTATAGAAAATAGCTACCTCAGGGAAAGAGCAAACTGTTGTGGTGATGAACAACTTTGGTAATGCAGTAGTATCAATGTATAGGAACACAAAAATACAAAAGCTTCATCCTGTTAATGTCTGTAATTTTCCTCTTTCCTCTGCAAAGCTGCTTCTCAGATTAAATTATTTGGGTTCTTTCAAAAAAATATTTTTTTTCTCCCAAAACCGCATATGTGCATACATTAGTACACAAAAAGGGCATTTTAATTTGGTACTGATGGTGCTTATTTTTTTTACATTAAAAATGGTCTCATGTTATAAGTATATGTTGAAATTGACACAGATTGGCACAATTGCAAAAATAGAACATAATATGTTAACTATTAATACATCTCATGAATGCTGTGTTTTACAGCTTTGTTGAAAGATTCTCATTTTAACATAATGCGGGTTGTGCTAATCTTAAGTTTTTTGTTGGAAAAAAGAATGTAATGTTAAACATCTTCTACGTCAAATTAAAAGTAAAACAAATTAAAAACCTCCCAAATGTGTTGAACCAAAAGGTGGACAGCCAGAAACTGATCAGTCTTCACAACAGCATGCACAACCTATTAGCTGTGTTGCTCTGTGTATTAATATGTCTGCTGCTTTAATCTCACCCATCCTCACTATTTTTGGCAAACCACCTGAGCCTCCTGCAGTGATTGATGAACAAAACTGTGCTGGAATACTAAGAACGACTGAGGGGCACAGGAACACGGTGGTGGATGATGCGGTTCTGAACTTTATGAATGATTTGAAAGCATCCTCTTCCATTTGTGCCAAATATGAAATACATTCATTTCCTGTCTTGCACCTGAATAAGATCAAATGGCACATATGGTGCCAAAATGCATCCAACTGCTCATTTGGTGGCTTCATCTGGACATAGCTGTGTTAAAGCATCAGTGAAACTATTCACTTAAATCTAATATTTTACAGTGTTACTAAGGCACTTTCTTATCTATCCTTAATTTCTTGTTATAATAAGTTCTTTAGTGTTATTTCACTTATTCAGTGCGATCCCACATGCAAATGCTATAGACAGCCAATCGTTTCCATGGGCACGCAGAAGAATTATAAACCTTCATGTTAGATGCTAAAGGAAGTTCTGCATGTGTGTCTTGTCTTTTCTATATCACAGGTCAGTAAAAATGTGTTTTGATGCATATACATTTGCTGCCTTTAAGAGTTGAAGAGGTTTAATAAATCGAGTGTCAACTACTGAGTCACATTATTCAGTTTGTGATTAGTATTGTGTAGAAAACGGGACATTTCTGTAAGCTAACCAGTGCTAATGCTAGAGGACTTAATATGTGGGTGAGCTAGCTGAGGGGCAGCTGAGGGACTGTTGAGTTCACATTGAATTTATTGTGTTTTGCACATTCTGAGACGGTTCTCACACAACGGACATTATTTAGGTCTCTTTATTTAAAAATTAGCTCTTCTTTATGGGTTACTTCAAAAACCAATGTGAAGCTTAGTAAAGAGACAGAGCATTAAAGAAGCATTACACCTTTTTCAGGTTTGTGCTTAAACAGTAGTTTTTTGTGTAAGAGAAAAAAATACTGTTCTTCTTTTACAACAATAGATATAGTCAAAAGCTGAAATGCATAAATATTAAAGTATATGTTATTGGTGCAGAATAAAAGTGTTAAAAGCTGTTAAAGCAAATCTATATATATATTTTATTTTGATAGTTAAAAATACAAAAAAGTGAGAAAAAGGGACAAGGTATTTGAGTAAAAGCACTAACTTAAAAAAAAGTAATATGGTTTAGAGAATTAAAAGCCATTTGTGAATAGATTTTGTCATTTGATAAAATTCATAATGTTTAAAGAATTCTCATTTGGTTTATGGATATTATGATGTAATGAATCTAAGGGTCATCTGTTGGAGTTACTCAGTGATACCCAAAATATTTGATATGTAGCATTGCTTATGTAGTATTGTATATGGAGTATGTTGATTACACAGAAGAAGAATAAACCTTCCTCTTAGGCTGGCTGTCCCCACAACTCAACGGATGGATGGATGGATGGATGGATGGATGGATGGATGGATGGATGGATGGATGGATGGATGGATGTTTGAGATCATCAAGCTCTGCAATAGTCAGATGAACACATCTGGCATTAGTAACCATGATGCAATTCGGGTCTCATATCCTCTTTCCTCCTTTTCTAATGTTCAATTTAGACATCAGCAAGTCATCTTCAACAAGTCTAGATCCCTTAATACACTAAGTTGCTGTCATGAGACATTAAATTAGTTATTTAATTTTCTCTGTCAGAAAGAAATTTAGCTATTACAAGAGTCTCAAAGAGAAAATGAAAAAAATGAAAGCTGAAAACCTCAAGCCAACCAAATGTTGGAGAGGTGCTTTAAGTTTCGGTTAGGTGTTACATTTTTAATAGAAGTGTTGTTAATGCCAAGGACTTCCTTTCACAGCTGGATGGGTTAGGTCTTTGGAAATGATTCGAGTAAATTCCTTCTGCAATAACAGAGCGAAGAGAAAAGGAGACACTTATCAAGAAAGCAGCTGTGTCTCAGGAGGCTGAACTGACATTTGATTAAAAACAAAAGTAAAACATTTACATTTTTCTTGTTAATCTATATGTATTTTTGTTTACCTCTACACTTATGTATTTCTAAAAAAAAAGTTTTATTGAAGCACTTCTTTAAGTATTGCACACAGTTATCTTTTAAATCACTCCTGCTACGGAGTGTAAAAAAGAAAGATTGAAATATGGAAAAAAAAAAAAAAAGTTTAAGATGGTAGACTGACCAGATTCCTATATAAAATGCCAAGTTCTTAATGCATTGCTTATTGAAAATTTTAAGTGAAAATGATGCACAATCAAAGTAACCATATGACAAGTAGTTTGCACAGTAAATTAAAATACAACCCAACAGCCACGCACAATAAATTAGCAACTATACTATTGATGCAATGGTTGCCTATTTCTTTTAAAAAGAGGCTAACAAATGTTCATAATCACCATGTCACTCACCTTGGACAGAGCTCTGCTCCTGATAAACACACCTCTGAGTTCAGGAAAAACAACATGGCAACAACTGAAACTTCTTTGAAGAACGTTAAATGTTTATTTCTGTCCTCTCTGCTCTTTGGTGACTCTGTTACTCTGAACAGGAAGAGTGATGGACAGATAGATAGATTTGTGGATGGACGGGTGAAAGTTGCAGTTCAGTGGGAAGAGTAAGTTGTTTGTAAACTGGCAGGTTGCAGGCTTAGTTCCCGATTCCCTGTGTCAATGTACCTTTGTGTAGGATTGCATGAGTGTGAATGAGCGAGTGTGTCTTGTAGAGTAAATGTTCACGGAGTAAAATACTGTATAATATCAGTACCTTAACCCGTATTTTAAAGGTTGTTGAATGCGAGTGATTTTGTTACAATTTCATTTAAGGGGTTTGCTTATTTCAAGACAACTTTTGCTTCTGTGATCCACATGTAAAACATATCTCTGACAAGTTGTTACTATCAAAGTGTATATATAACAATGAATTTGATTCATAATTTCTTTTATATTAAATTAAAATCTAAACGTTATCAGTGTATGAATACACTGATAACGCCAAGCTACTAGATGGTAGAACCAGGCCTCAACCATCTGAAATAATGCCAGAGGAATCAAGGTGATTAATTCAGAGATGAGATATTTCTCCAGGATCATAATAAATTCCAGCTAGATTACTGTCATAAGGTTCAAAACGTTCTCTGTTTCAGCATTCTTGTCAAATCAGGATTGGCTTCAAACTAAACTCATTTAACAGGGTCACACAAGCAGAGTTGCACACACTGTATCACAGATTGCCTCAAATTTGAGGAGCCACAGTATTCCCTGAGGTACTTCCAGGACCTAATAATGCCAGGAGCACAGTCACAGATATATATGAGAACAGCTTTCAGTGAGCACTCCTCTACATCCAAATCCTTGAAAGGGAATTTCTACCACTTCTGTAAAGAATTGGTGGACAGAGATAAAAGAGCAAAGCATACTTCATTAAAACCATTAAAAGCTTTGGAAGTGCATTCCCACTTGCAACAATCATTTTTTCTCTCCTATTGGTGTCCAAATCTGATTAAGGCTGAGACTATTGTGCCAAAAGCTGTCTCCAAAGAGATATTTCCTAACACACCATGTACAGGTCAATTTGATTCCTTCACTTTGCAAATGTACCCTCAGGATTTGGAATCAAACTTCCATCCTCCTTAAATTTGAAGCTATGGATTAAAACCAATAACTGCCTAATGGTGGAAGTTCCAGACCTGGAACATCTCCAGATCTTAATCAATTGTTCTTTGGCTTGTGGCCTACTTGTCTAATACCTTGTCAATTCTTTTAGGGCATTTTAAAAATTCCAGTAAAACATACCAATAATATTTCAAGGCAAAGATATAGAAATGTTAATGCACTTTTAAAAAAGCATTTAAATGTTTAAAAACTTTCAGGAAACTGTCCTTGTTTTCTAGGTCAGGAGATGGTATCAGCCATTGGGTTTTGATGCATAATAATGTCCAAGGTTATTTTTAGTGAAATAACAAGGGAAGACGCCATTAAAAGTTACTTTCACTGACTTTTAATGATGATGTGGAGTATTGCTCTTCTGAGAGCTACACTACTGGAATATGTCTAATGATTTACATATTGAGCTAAAGCAAAAACTTTCAATAAGAAATCTAATGTTTAATGCGTGAAAGTGGCTTTGAAAAAATAAATAAATAAATAAATTCAGAGAGTAATTTAATACCCCCTAGACCTCAATTATCTACCTGTACATTATTTATAGTAATTAAGATTCAGACTATCACTCTGTGTAATCCACATAACACTCAACAACAAGTGGTTATACATAGTGAAATATTGTTTCCAGTGGACTTTTGATTGGCAAGAAATAGCATCTTGTTTGCAGATCTAATTCAGTTAAATTCCTACAATTTCAATAAACACCTTCATTCATCTTGGATTAGATTTTGCTGCAATGACGAAAAATAAATAAATAAATAAATAAAATTCTGAACTTTAGAGAAATTGTCTTGTAGCTATGTTTTTTTTTCTCAAAAATCCTTGAGGAGGGAGCTCAGAGCTACACTCCTGCTCTGTGAGCATATTTTGAACTTGTGCCTGAACTTGTTCCCAGGGTGCCTCTTGATGTGATTGGCACAGAATATTTCAGACTCCTCAATGTAAAAGATGGAGGAAAAAAGAATATTATAAAAGCAGCACCATTCAGCTGAGGTTTGCGTTTTTTTGAGGGGGGTTAAAACCTGGCTCTTATTAAATACTGTGCTTAGTCGCCTCTTGTAAGTCTGCGGGCTATCATCATTGCATCGGTTCTCATTGTTAGGTGTCAAATGGGGACACTGAGAAGATCTGATTGTGATTTATCAAAGCTAAGTGTCCACAGCTAGGGTAACAACTCTGCTGCAGTGCACCATAGAGCTGAAGCACATTTGAAATGAAGCTAGAAGTTCTTCATGTAAAATATAGGCGTACAATTATAATCTCAGCAAGATATAGCAGGCAGGTACCAGAATGAGATTTTGACATATTTTTTTCATCGACTTTCCATTCCTTCTTAATTTTATTCTGGGTTAAAGGTGGGAGGTTGAGGGTTGTTATTGTATATTAGGGCTGTTGAACAAGAGAAGTAACCAAGCAAGGCAACAGAAACTATAACTGGGGAGATCAAGCTTAAACAAGATTTATGTTTTTATCTACTGCGTTATTTCTGTATTTGTGTCTGCTAAAGTTAATCAAACGTATACATCTCAAGTGCTCCAACACTCGGCTTTTCTTTTTAAAATAAAATACAACTCAGCATGTCATCAGTGTTGGGAAGTTTTCCACTGACTCGACCCAAATACTCATCTCCGCTGAGACAAATAAGATTTTACTTTAAAAAGTGGCACCATTTAAAGGGAAATAAACAGTCTTATCGCCCAGAGGCATTGTTACAACAATGAAATAATCGACCAACCACAAATCCTCACTTGTGTAAGTGCTTGTCGCTCTGTGTTCTAAGAGTCAAATCTGAGATTGACTTTGTGTTTCCACTAGTTAAGATCCCAGACTTACAAGCTACTCTGTCTGCTTCACTAAACCTGCTACGCTCATCTGGATCAGCAACTTGTCTCGCAGCCATCTTGTTCTGGACAGCTACTGCCTGAAAATACTCACCATACCTTGCATCCCCATCCACCTCCAGCATCACCTCTGTCAGAACCGCAGAACCAAACACTGGTTCTCTGGATCAAAAGCCACCTCTATGAAAGAGAAGCAACTCCTGGAAAGTCAGCACCCCTCCCAGCCAACCTCTCTGACACCGCCAACAATGATTCATTCTGAAATGCCAAACACTCACCTTTTGGGAACTTCTACTCCTGTCCACCGCCTCCCTGAAATTGCTTGCCTTTTCTTTGACTGTACAACATTACTATTAATCGTGATAATAACTGTTCTTATAACTAAAATGTTTCTTAATGTGAGTTCAGGTCTGTAGTAATTCAACCCTTTGCTGGCATTTTGTCTTCCTTCTAATGAGAAATACTGTGTGATTTTAGATTTTTATAGCTTTTTTTTCTCACCAAAACACTACTGAGCCAGGCATATTTGAACTTTTTTTCTTTGTTACACTTTTATGTTATCTATTTATTTATCTAAATTTAACAATGGCAGAGGTTCAGAAAGGAATAATTTTATTGAGCAGAACAACAATTTGACCACATTCGAATACGACCTCACTCAACTACAAAAGGCCACAAATCTTTAAAAATGATTTTACTATTTGCCTGAAGGAAAATGAATACCAAATAGAAGCATGTTACAGTATATTTTATTTTCAAAATGTGTAAAGATTTAGTCAAAAACAAACTCAAGAGCTTGATAATAGCAATACCATTGAGCAATACCATCTTCTGAAATGTAGTTAAGCAAAGGTTTGCACATAAGCAGTAATGCAAATGTATATCAAGCCCTAAAGATTTTTAGTCTTCTGCTATTTCACAAGTTATGGGAAAAGCAGAAGCCTTTCTTTTGTTGGGTGACTGACTGCTTGCGGCAACAGATAGAAAGGACAGGAGCATGAAGCCAGCTGTCCTTCTCATCTGCTTTTTAATCAATAGTCCTCTATCACTTCTGAAGAGCTTTTCCAGCTTTATCTTTGAACTTTAGTTTTTTTTTTTTCTTCAGTCTAACACCAAATCATTTGTAGGAGAAAGTCTCTTTGTTTGTTAAGCTACTTGACTCTCATATGTCATTGAGTCATAAAAAGCTGCTAAAGCTCAAAGGGATGAACAAGTGGTCTATTGAAACAACATACTTTAATTTGGCTCATTTGCCACGTTGTTATAGCAACAAGTCTCAAACACACAGTTTGCCCCCTACTCTTCAGTTTGATTTGTAAAAAATCTAAGATGAAAGTAAAGCAAATTAAATAACCACACTACTTAATTCTTAACTTGACAAGTCCACCAGATCTTTCGCACAAATTTATTGTACTGGTGTTCCAACGTACAGTTTACGCTGAGATTACCAATATATATCGTAGATTTAGATGTGACAAGTTCAGTATAAAAGATATTTTTGATTCGCCTGATGCATTTATTTATTATTGCAGGGCAATAATCAGGCATACATATAATTTATTTGTCATTTAACAAGGAGAGGCAATTTCTTTTTATCTTTTGAAGCCAGGTTGGTTTGGGATACTGATTTCTTATTCATTCAGACCGTGTCTGAGATAGCATGAAGTAACCTGTCAAACATATGTCTGATGCTATAGATATAGAACATTTATGTGGAGTGAAAAAAACTAAAACAGAAAAACATCTTTCTGTGTATTTGTTTTAATCTTCACAAAAGTGCACAAGCATCGTCCAAAATGTTTAAAGAGAAACTCAAAGATCAAGCGATGTCAACTCCAATATTAAGCAGATTTTCATGTGAAATCATCTTTTCAAGATTTTGTTTTGCCTGTATGAAACCTCTGGACATAAAATGAGAGTATCAACATGGATTAACATCAAGATATCTCTGCTCCACTTAAGGGAACTTAAATTTACATTAGCTGTTCTTGTTTGTCATTGTTTTAATATGTATATTTTTTACTTTTCTTGGATAAAATGCCTGTGTGTTTGTGAGACAGCAAAAGCTCCAGTGTTGGAGAGAAGGTGCTGCTAGCAAGGCTCTGTCATTAACTAGAAATGCACTGATTTGTGTACTTGTTGTTGTTTATGCAACTTTAATGATAAAAGTAAATGGAGAGTCCCAAACTTTTAGGGAAGAGAATCAGACCATGAATGCAGAATGCAGCAAACCACAGTCTCCAGAGCTCAAACTTCACTTAGCTTTGGCTGGAGCTGACAGCTTAAATTCCCAGATACAATTCTCTCTCTGGCAGCACACTCGAGTGGAAATGGGGGAAAAATACGTTTAATGATTTTTCGTCTCTTAAGTTGAAAGACTAGTTAACCCTAAAGTGAAACTCTAAAGCACCAGAATGATGGAGGTTTTCATTATTCACAAAGCAGCTGCTTGCATAAAGGAATTGCTTTTTGTCCAAAGCTCATAAAAAATGGTCATGAGGTTGTTTTTCCTGAAGCACAGTATTATTGTGGGATATTTTTCGGAGCATACAAAGAGTGTGTTTAAAAAAAAAAGCAAAAAAAAAAAAAAAAAACCCACAAGGAATAGATTTGTCAGACGTATTAATGGAGGCTGTTGGCAACATTACTTTGTGGTATAAAATATCCTTTGTTTAAAGGCCTTTTAAGGAAAATACTCCAACACTAATTAGACCAATTTAAGAAGTCCAACTGAGAAAAAATCTGTAGAAACACAGTTTATTTTGTTTATTATTCACCCATTCAACAACAAGACCTAGGGCTTATTTTTGCCCTCTACTTTTGCAAGGGAAAAAAAGTAAGAGCTAAAATACATTTATGGTCAGCTGGTGTATTTTATGTGGGTGGCTTATTGCACCGGTTAGCACTGTCACTACAGAGCAGGAAGGTTTATAGTTCAAACCTTGCCTGAGGCCTTTATGTATGGCATTTGCATGTTCTCTTTTAGCCTGCGTGGGTTTCTAGAGGACTCCAAAGACCACATAGATGCATGGTAGGTTAACTACTTATAAACTCTTACAAGTATAAAAGTTCGCCATTGCATAACGGACTGGCAACTTGTTCAAAATGTGCCTTAACTGGAATTAGAAGGAATGACAACCTGGTCTTCCCCAAATCAACCAACATCACTATAAATAAGGGATAAATGTTTTATGTTGCCATTTATAGGTTTAACTTTTCTCTGTATTTTGTCTGAATGTCAAGATGACTTTCATAGAATTAAACCTTATTTTGACTTCGTAACTGTATTTATTTCCAATATCCGATCTTTTATTTAGGCAAATAAATATAACCATATCCAATATAAAATTACTTTCTGGAATCTGAAATGCTTACTACAGATAACATCATAATTGACCTTTCACCACATTTAACTGTATCCCCAATGCCAATTAAAAATGTCCTTGCTCTGCCTTTTAGATCTATTCATAACAGCCTATTATCCTGATGGCCTCCCTGAATCTGAAAAATATAATTGTTTTCATGACCTTGAGGAGTTATGCTTTAACGTTTTGTCCAAAAGCCTGTTAATCCAGTTGGACCACTTACACTGTACTGCACAGAAAGATACAGTACATACCCTTTTTCTTGCTCTCTGACATCAGACAAAACACTTATCTTATATTAGTTGGGATTAACAAAACAATTTCTAACTCAAAAATGCCAGAATAAAGAATTTGCTTTGTGCATCTTTAACAACTTCTTGAAAGTAGGGAACATTAGGTGGACATATAGCAACATTTCACCCCGCCCTCTACTGGTTTGTTCCTGCACCCCAATTGTCCGGCTCCACTTGCCTTCACTGCTACTGACAGTCACAGTTCTGCTCTGTAGGAATGAAGAAGGGAAGCTTTGTTATTATCTGATGCCCAAAATTGGCAAAAGGGAAAAGGAGAGGAAAAACATGACAGAGACAGTACAGTAAAACTAATGTGATGAAGTGACCTGTTATTTTAGTTACTTAGCAGACTGTAGCATTCACTTGCTAATTTGATGTAGAGCGGTGCAGCTATGCTTGCTAGCCGAAAACAGAGCAAAACAATAAGTAATATTGCTAGTTCCAACATTGCTTAATTGGTTCTCATTTCTTTGTTGTTCGGTGAGCGTTACAACTACAGTTTATCCGGTCAGTTCATGTCTGTCCTCATTATTTTATGTTATTGACCTGGTTGTTTGTTGTTACCAGGAGTGGAAAATAACTAGTTAATTTAGTCCCTTGATTAAAATAAAAGTAAAAGTTCAAGTTTTGTAAACATTTTTAAAAAGCACAACAGGAACACACAGTGTACTTAGAAATCCTAACAATTCTGTGTTTTATTTATTTTTGTCACAGTTTCGCCGTTCATATTTCAGACAGATAAGCTTATAAGAAATTAACTTTCATGACTGAACAAAGTTTGGACACCATTGCAGATACCATTTCTTGTTCCTGTCATCATTAAAGAGGAGCTTTGTTGAAAAAAGACCTAGGGTCGTGACTTCAGATTCTCGACTCTGATTCATAGCGAACTGATGTCCCGGGATTTGAATTGTAGTTCTTTGAAGACCAACTTAAATCATTTAAATGAGTTCAGCATATCATTGCCAACTCGACGTCGCTGATGTCACAGCCAGGTCCCCTCTAAAAATATTCTATTGTTGTAACCATTGATTGCCTGATGCATTTATTTTTAACGAGGAAGGACCCCTCTTTGCTGCTCAGAGGCAACCATATATGGGATCTGCTGTGACAGAGGAAAACTATTCTCCAATAAAATACCAGAAAGGAGAAAATTCTCTGGTATAGCCAGAGCTATATCTAGGGGTTCAAGGCGACACTTATTAAATGTAGTGTCTAAGACAAATCCTTGATGTCTTCACCTTCTTTAAAATATGATGAATTTATTGTGGGTTACTAAGTAGATTTCTATCCACAGCCCACTTCTTCCAATGAAGCCCAGTGTTGCTTAAGGAAGATGTACAAAGTAAAGACTACAAGTAAAGGCTTTCAGAGCAGGTTTTTATAACAAGACAAGAGAACAGTCAAGTAGGCGCATTTTGATTCAGCAATTGAGTTTTTGTCTTGCTTTTAGGATGTGTTCACTGAGTAATTCCTGTAACCCAAACAATTTGGTGCAAACTACAATTGGAAATAGTTTCTAAGCTGATAAATGAAAGTCACTAAAAAAGTCAGATTCTGTTGTTGAACTGATGACAGCAACAATTGTCTCATATCATTTGTCATCACCGAATGGTTTAACCACTCAGAGTGCATAATTGGTAAGGATGTCAGGATGGTTATTTGGAAATTTGGGATGAAAAATGATTATCCATACCTTTGTGACTTTCTTACTGCTCAAACACAACTGAGTGGAAATTTAATAGGCCAATTAATGCTAAGGTAATGTCTTTCCTATTGCAACATGCATAATTAGTTGCTTTAGCAAACCTAAGCACAAAATGTTCCTGTTCTGTAAAATCTTAAATATTATTTTTGCTAATCTGCTAAGAAATTCAAGCTAAATATCAAGCAACCAATAAAGTCAGGAGTGAAATTCATGGAATAGGGTATAATAGTGAAGCCAGTTTGAAAGTGATACAATCACTTTTGTGTACCCGTTTCTAGTCAGGGAAAGGTAAATACGTTTTTTTTTTAATACTGTAAAAAATGTCACTGATTAGGAGTATGGGCACTGCAGGAAAATTAGGTTTAGGAATTCAAACATTTTGCCAAATTTTATTTAAATTCCCCAAGTCTTGGCTCTGGGGCCAGATTACGTTTCAGTAATGAACAGCAATCATCCTTACATCTCTGTTGCTGTTTTATTCTAGGTTTTACATCAGCTGCCCTGTGAAAGTTGTAAACACTCCTACGTACCATGAGATACTGGGTTGAAACACACAAACTAGTATTGCTAACATGACTGCAGTTCGGAACTATATCATAACATAGAAAATTAAAGCAATTAAGCTGGCTATGGCAAACTAGCAGTTCAGATATTTATTAGGATGGCAGTGAAGAAGATACACAGTTGGTTACAAGTTAGAGCTGTTAGCCTTGAAAGCTAGTGGGGCAAAACAACACACTTTAAAATAAACTCAAAAGGAGAGGAGAGCAATTTCCTAGCGAGAGTAAAAAGACAAACAGAATAACAATGAGTGACTGAATTTTTTTCAATGCTTTGCGTCACACCACCCAAGATAGATTCATCATAGGATAAAAATGTATTTTTTGCTACATACCCAACAGGATTGTGGATATCATGCTGCAAAGCAAATAAGCAAGCAACTGTAATGATGCTAAATACTGGACGGAGCACATTATCTGACCATTTTAAGTCAGGAATAAGGAAAAAAGGATGATGTAGCATTTGCAAACATGGTCTGCTTATAATTTTCAATTGGTTTTGCACAAGGCACTTTAACAGTGGAATATCTTAAATGTCTTTCAAGGCAAAAATACGGTTCACACTTCTGCAGACTCGTTGAGTTGTTTTGCCGAGTCTTATATGGATAAAATGTGTTTGGAAGAACTTGAAAGAAACAAATGTTTTATCTTCCTCCGTTAGCATAAATAAATCCATCATCTTCGCTTACAAGCAGTTAGAAGGCCTGATTCCATGTTTGTTTCATTTAATATTTCATTGAATGGACCAACTGCTATTGCATGAGGATGTGATGTGTTACAGGGTTGTTGATGTCACCCTTGCATAAGTCTGAAGGCATTGAATTTGTATCATGTTACTCTTGCTGACAGTGTGACAGCTGTACACTTAAATCTTTATGAGCTCAATTCATGTTTTATTCATCTTTAAAGGGTTCTATTAAAGCCACCTGGAATCCGGCAAGCTAACTTTCTTAGGATCTACTTAAGCTGCTGTTTTGCAAACATCTTAAAGCCTCAAACAAAAGAAATTTGGGCTAAAGACTTCGTTTTGTACATCGAAACATGACAATGTCAAAGGCTTTGATCAGGAGTTGAGCAAAGTGCTGTGAAAGAGACGATTATTTTTGTTCTGTGTGACTTTTTTTTCTTTCCTCTTCAAAAAGGATCTCCATGTAGAACAACCCAGACAGCATTTCTTTTTGTTGCTTAAGCACACCCATGTGAATGTTATGTTTTATTTATGGAGTCTGAAAAGTATGCCAAGAGAAGGCTCGGCTCCCAAAGTTAGACTTCAAAATAGTGGATGGCGCTCATAAAAGTTTCAGCTCCCCTTAGAGTGGAGAGTTCAGACATGTTGTCTTTAATTATTTTATTTTGCATTGAAAATCTGAGAACATTCAGTGGATGTCTGAAAAAATGGGAAAGTTACTTAGTGGATGGTGGAGCAGCATGTAGTGGACCTTTGCAAGCTTTATTCATAGAGCTTAGGATAAGGCTCTCAGTTCTCCAGTGCCTGCCTGGCTGTCCTCAGTTGAATCCCATACATTGTTAATTATTTCATTCTGAAACCTTCCATAGACAACTTACTAAGCAAAGAAGAAAGGTGCCACATTTCAGATACAAGGAGTTTTTACCAACTAAATTACATTAATTAAATTAATTTAAATGATAACACACTCCCTTCACCTTAAAGAGCTTTCTTTTTAAAATAAAGCTTTAAAGTCAACTAGTGGGTTTTATTGAGAATAAAGTAGGGTGGATAAGTAGAGAGGGGGAAGACAAGCTGCAAATAGTGGTAGCACACAGTGCACACACTCCACCAAAAGTCACCCAGCTCCCCCAAGATGCTTCTTTTTCCATAATTACTTCAAATCACTTCGCTGGTCACGTTCGATGAACAGAAAATAACAGGAATACAAAGTTAATGGCAGCAACAACTCTTTTAAGGTCTCTATCTCGAAAGGAGTCACAGCTGAACACAGAAGCACCAAGCCAGTAGTACTTTCTGTTGGACAGAATAACTGAAGAGATGCAGTTTATGACAGCAATAGTGCCAGCTATGAACCCCTCTAGGAACGACAAACAGCTATACACTGAAACACAGAACCACAGACAAATGAAACACAAAGGTGATGGCAGTTTTTGCTCCATCAGTGACCCAATCCAAGAAAGAGACTCAGCTAAACCTAAGTATAGTTAATTGCAGCAATGATCATACATACATAAAAAGCAGTGTGGGAAAAAAAAGTCAGAAAAAGTGGCCATTAAATTCTCCAATTGATTAATGGCATAGCAGATCAAATTTAATATTTATACCATGAATATTAAGCAATGTGGTAATATTAGTCTAGTGAACTTCCTTATTACCAGGAACTTTCCCCCAGAATCCATAGCTGGGATTCTAGCATTATTTTCAATGCTGTCACAACAGTAATGTTGTGAGATGCTGCTGAACACCGAGTCTCCAATGTTAGATGTTTGCACCTAATTTGTGGTCTTTCTTACACACGTTTACAACAAAGACATGAAACTGAATAATGATGATGTCATGCAGATAAATCAAGTAACAACGTTTCCACTCTCGCCCCAACACCAAATGCAGAAACTTCCACAAATAGAAGGTTGATTATCGTCACAATGTGACGCCTGAAACACATTAATGTAGGGCCACACAGGATTTGCGACTACATTCTTTTTTGCCTTGACAACTCTTTTATTTTTTTTTCCCCTCACATCTCTTACAACTAAAATGAGGATGCTGCAAGTCTTTGTGTGTGCATTTCACTGAGGCAAATCTCGTGGGACAAGCAGGATGGTGTGCTGTGACAGTCGAGCCTGGGACATCGAAGTCTCACACTCCTCTTTTCTTCTTCTGTCTTTTTTCTTCTTCACCGGTTGCTGAGGATAGGATGAATCTTCCCAATTAGCAGCTTTCTGAAGAGGTGTTGTCACACTCTGGGAGTATGTTCTTACAGTTGTTCAAGCTCATCTGAAGTCACTGTGAGAATCTAACAAAAATCATGATATCCCCGATAATAATCCAGGAAAAGTTTATGAAACATTGTGATGATTTGGCAGGTTTGGGATGAAAGCTGGTCTAATCCCTGCAGTACTTCCGTCCAAGCTGCTTACACTCACCTGGGAAATTGCTGTCTGCCGCTAGATAATATGCACCAATTGCAAATTACGACTTCCCATTGTTGTCTGGTGGGAGACCTGCACAGATTTTTCAAAAGCAGGAAGATGAAAGAATGGTTGGAAATGTGGTGACTTCATTTATTGTTATCATCTGACAGTATAGCGAACAGTGTGAATGAAAAGCAAAAAAAAAAAATTCACACTGCCAACAAACTGCTAAAGTCTATTCTCTAAAAATATGCTCATCATTTTGCTAACAAAATAGCAACTCTATGCACCTAGACAAAAAACTAAATTATGGACCAGCTGTTTCTTTTATGGGTGAACATTTGTTTGAGACACATTTTCTACTTAAAAAGTGTATTATTTTTACAATCATGGTAATGAAGTTATTATTATTAGTACTCACCAAATCTCTTAGTCTGCTATTTCATAGTTTAGTTTTGTGAAGTAAGAGCTACAAGACAGTGGACAGTAAGACAAAAGATTATGTCCTCAGTAAAAAACAACAACAAAAAAAAAACGTCCATCTCATGTCGAAGATGAAAATAAGACATTGGGGGAAACTAATGAAGCAGTGAAATATTGTGTATTCTATGCACCTGCTGTTTGCTTGGTTTCTGCATGACACTCACAAAGCAGATTGCAGTTATTGCATGCACACACGTGGCCATCAAATCTAGTCAATAGGAGAAATTTGTACTACTCACAAATAAGAATTCATACTAGAGAAAAGATGAAACACTTATGCGATTTTATTGTTTTAATTTGATCTGCGCATATCCCACAATCTTAAGGACTGGGTTCTTAAATACAACATAATTTTAACACAGTCTTTAAAATATACTTAAAGACAATATATCTTTGCGAAATAGACAGGTTGAATTCTACCTACTGAGACATCTTTGTGTACAATAAATATAGAAAGTTGCTTTTTTTCCCCTCCTTTTTTACTTATCCACCATCACAACTCACTTTCATCACATGGTATTTTTCTGTGCAATCAGTGTTGATCAAACTTAATCTGTCTAAACTCAAGTTTAGACACATTTAGCTCTGCAAATGATTTGACAAATTTGCCTGTATGAGTCTAATCATATTTGAGTTTGATCATCTAGATGGAAGATACCTCTGTTTTGAAAATGTAGGGTTGCGGGTTTGTTATTATGTACAGTTTTACATCTATATCACTTGCAAACAGGAGCAATGTTGTAACCATCAGTAAGATTTGATATTAGTATATACATTCAACAGTTCTTTTTAATTCATGTAAAGTACACGCAGATATATTCATAGTCTTGTGAGTTTATAAGGGTGGAAAAAATTAGCATCATCACCGATCTAGCCAAACATGATTAAGAAGCTGGGGGGCTTGTCTGCTGAGGCTGCTGATTAACAGCTCGTATGCCTGCTCAAATGAGGCATGCTAAGTGGGCTAACAGAGCAAAGTATCTTGTTAACTGAACCAATCAGGTTGGTGTTAAAACACAAAAGAACTAGGGTGATCCTGAGAAGGATAGAATCATCTGTGAATTTATTTAATTCACAACTAAATAAATTACTGATGCATTAATAAAACTGTGTATTTAGCCTCTGTATTGGTGTTCCCCACCTCACACTTTAGTGAAAGTTTTTAGAGAAGACATAAATCTTTTCTCCGTGTCAGCAAATTGTTAATGACTGCAGTCTGTATGAGTACATGAAGACCTTATGCACTGACCAAGAACTGCTGGAGATTGGCACCAGCAACCTCTGCAGCCGAGCATAGATGATCAGGTCTAAGTTACAGTCAATTAAGCAGATGTGTCATATCAATACCATAAATCTTCCTCTCATCCTTCTTATGATTGTAAACACTGACATACATGTCTGCAAAAATAATCAGTCGATGTATTCATGTTGAATTGGATAATGCATGAACAATTTAAGGTAGGTATTTCAAGTCTCCCTTGAAAATAAAATTACTGTTTAGCGTTGTTACTTAAGGCTTCATTGAACACAAAAGTAAAAAATTAAAATGTTTTTTTGTCTTTAGTGGTAGATATATTATAAAATAGACATTCAACACAAAAGTAAAAATTTGATTTTTACTTCGTGGCACTTCGACACCAGAAAACAAGCTAATCTCTTATTGTTTAGAAAACAGAAGCTCTCATGTAAATTTTGCAGCAGTAAAATTCAGATGTATACCTTGTGGCACTTCGTTACTAGAAAACGCGCTTGTCTCTTTGCAACCAATTAACAACAAATGTTGTTATTGTTCATAATTGGTGAATTTTGCGGAAAAGTGAAAATGTTTTCGTTGTCATTGGTGGTAAATATATTATAAAACAGACATTCAACACAAAAGTAAAAATCTGATTTTTACTTCGTCACCAGAAAACGGGCTTGTCTTTTAGCACCAAGTTAATTACTAAGTTGCTTTCCATTACACCTTTATTTACTTAGTCTCCAAACTGTCATTGCAGTTTTTGTAAACACTATTATATATATCTTTGAGCCATAACCAGGTTTGCATTGGACAGTGATTTACAGAGGCTCTCCCTTGTTGTCTACTGAGAACATGTAAACCATATCCAATAGGCAAAAATCAAGACGCTTTTGGCAATGTATGCAGGCAGTATTCTATTCACTGTGTTACTTTTATTTTATCTAACAGTTACTTTATCTGGAAAAGCTTTTAATGTATCCTTCTCTGTACATGTTCCACATGGAAAGATGATTAGTGGTGCAGTGCTGACAACTTCCATTTTCTGTGTGAATAATCATGGGGTTTCTCTGTAAATAACCACTCAATGTGAGCATGACAACAGCTTAGAAGTCCATTAACTTGCGTTCAGAACAGCCGCTTTCACATTTTTGATTTGTAGTTTAGTAAAAATCTGCTTTGATTTTAATCCCTCCCAGACTAGCTTGAGGACTTCAGCCTGTGGAATCCGCAAATCAGGATTAAAAATTAAGATACTATTAAAAAATCATTTACTGCAGGAAAGAAATTTACTGAACCTTTTTGCAAAACCTCTTTTTAAAAGTGTCAAACTATGCTTACAGGTCCAGAAGACAGCAAGATTATTTTATTGCAGGATTCACCTGCCACATTCATTTATTCATATTTGGCCTTTCTCTAAAAACAAGACAAAAGCAAAAAAAAAAGTGCATAGGAGTCAGTGCTATGCCACATAATTGGATGTTGCACAGATAACTGATGCAATTTTGTGTATGACAGAAGCTGGAACAGAGTAGATAATATTGATATTTTCTCACAATACCTCTGAATAATGATGGCGATCTCATTGAGCCTCCAGGGTCTGCAGCAAGGAATCCACAATAACTTCTCACCAATGCTAAAAGAAACAACAACAAAAAAAGACTCAAAAGAACTGATCTTCATGTTTTTTATCTTAAATGACAGCTCTGCCTCTGTCATTATGTGAAAGCCATATCAATAGACTCTTCAGATTAACTTTATTTTTTGATATGGCAACTGAATGCCCTGTGAGTATATTTCCTTTTTTTTTTTTTTTTTTTTACTGATTTAGGAATTGATATGTGGCCTATTGCTATTTTTTCTTTATCAACTTCTTCTTCCTTTCAGAGGTCAGTGTTGTTTTTTTCATAAACGACACAGTATGATGAGGAGATTCAAAAGAATGCATAGTCAAGAAACATGCTCTGAATAGTGGCATGTCTCCTTTAAGCACAGCAGATTCATTTCATTTGATTTGTATTCACATACTGTTTATGAGTCACCTGAAAGTTACTCTTGATTTTTCAAGGTATTTACATTTAAGGCATCGACATTTTCTGCAATCTGCAGCATGTTTGTCACATTGAACATGGGGAAATAGTGAAAGCACTCACATTTAAACAAATAGGTACATTTTGAAATCCTACAGCACCAGATTAAAACTTCTACAAGGAGAGACAGACAACTCAGTCTCCTTCTGTGCTGCGGGAGTCTGTGGTCTGTGCTGCAGAGAAGTACTGACGTCCCCAGGCTGCAGGACAGGGTCAGCGCTGGAAGTGGCCACCTGAGCAGGGTGTAAAATGCCCAGTAAATCATTGCTGGACTTGTGTGAGTCTGCGTTTGTGTGCGTGTGTGTGCAATCTTTTACATTTCCCTGTTGTTCATCCTCAGAGCTCTGTTCGCGCAATGCATGCATGATCAGCCAGGAGATTATGTGCATTCAGGCATCATGGTACTCTCTGTGCTCTGGTGAATGTTTATGTTTGCTACTTTGGCCAACATTTACATGGTGCACATGTGTGTGTGTGTTGCTGTGGATGAACACAGGTCACCCTGAAGCTGCCAGACCAGATGTGCAAGAGTTTGGATTCAGGGGAGTGATGAGTGGCTCCCTCGCTGACTCTGCAGACTTGGAACAATGCACACAGGTCTCTCCAGCTAATGAGCTCGCTGTATAGTGGACACACACACACACACCTCGAGTGTATCCACTCTGGCCACAGTTTCAATCAGGGTCCTCCATATCTGGTGGGCAGAGGTTTTATGCTTGTGTTGGCAGCAAACCAAGGAACTTGATACAAAATGCAAATCAGTATCAACTACCTGAGCTGGTTCCAAGTTTGTTTGTGTCACCAGGTGGAGAGTGACAAGTTCTTTAGATAAAGACAGAGTGTGTTTGGGAATGCAGAAGCAACCTAGCTATTTTTGTTTTTCTGGAGTTTTGAGAGTCCGATTCTGTGACAAAGCACTCTGTAAATCTGGGACAGCCTCCACCAAACATATAAAATAAGCTTCAACCAGAGCATAGGTATACAGTGGAGTGATATGCAAACATCACATTCACACTTTACTGCACAAGGACTGCGATTAATTATCTGTTTTAAGTGTGCAAACTTGAAGTTTTGCTTCCTAGTGGGTTGGCTAAAAAGGACTCAGTAATATGAGTTTAAGAGGCTTTAGAGGACGATGAAGCTCCCCTATGGGACTAAACTCCAGACTTCTTACTGTGATATAACTCTACATTATTAATTTATTCTCTAATTTCTTTGTTCCACAACAGTACTCTAAGTAAAGCAGGACCTTTCAGCTGAATAGCCACTAATAGGACTCTGCCAAATACTGAGATAATTTTTCGCATTGGTAACATTAAGTTTAAATATTTATTTTTTCAGCCAGACAATTTAGAGGCATCTCTCCCAAAGATGTGTGAAAAGTCTTTCAAAAATAACAGTTTTTTTTTTTTTTTTCTTGCATTAGCCAAATTTCAAACTGAACAGTTTAGAAGTATCCGACATTTAATAAGATGCCATTTAGTCAGTCTGGAAAAATAATTCATGTTGAGAAATAGTTATTGTTGCTCTAGAATCACTGAGTACCCATGTCAAACTTTTGTAATTCAACATAGCTTCAAATTCATACTTTACATTTTTAATGAGTTAAGGAAAGAGCTCTACATTAAAAAAAAAAAAAAAAATCATTTTCTAGAGTCACAGAGTTAGGGACCTTTAAGTTTTAGGACTTTCTATTTCTTTATGTGGTATAAATATGTGAAACTGAGGTTCACTTGTCTGCATGAGGAAGCTTATTTATCTTGTCACCACACAGTGAATAGAAAGGTAAAGCAGGTAAAAAGAGAGATAAAACCCCCAGAACTGCAGCAAACTGTGGCATGTTGGAGTCACCAAGTCTCCGTAACATCTATTGGATATTATCTAGATACCAACCAGTTATTTGAGATACATGATCGGAGAAAGCCTCTTCTGTCCCACCATAAAGGATAAAGACAAGGAGTTTGCTATACTCAGCTAGGACTTAATCTGGAACTGTGTGTGTTAGCTCGAAAAGCTGTTTATGTTCACATAGCAGGTCCAAAAGCTCAGTTTCAGTTTTTGCTGAGATTAGATTTTATTTTGTGCTGTTGTTCACATTGTGATTTTATTGTGACTCCCGGCTCAAGAGTCTACAGCCCCTAAGTGGCCCACATGTGCTTAAGAAGACTTGACATCACAGTCAACATGCTGTGTTTATTAGAGTACATAATGATGCTACACATGTCAGCATGTCGGTATCAATTCTAATGTTGCCGCTGACAAAATTAAGTCATGTCAAGCTCAACAACAGCAACGCATTTCAAAATGCCGTACCTGATAAAAATGTGATACAATAAACAAAGAAAAAAATAAAAAAGCATTACATTGCTGTGGCAAAACAAAGAAATAATGAAAAGTTGCAATTTTAGTGTAGCATAAAACTAAATGTTACTTCTTCATGTTTGGTTCTAATACCAAGGATGCTTGAACCAGAATACCTTATTGGTTTGGAAGGATGGTGCAATGACAAAAGATCTTTCATGTGTTTTGGTAATAAGCCAATCAGTGATTCATAAACTATCAAAAATATTTTTAAAACTATTATCTGAGCCACAGAGACCTGTGTACGGACTTTAGAACTGGGTTGATTTGCTCTAGCAAGAGTCCATGTGGTAATATCTGTTGCAGACTCTTCAAATCATTTAATGATATTACATACTGTAACTGATTAAATCCCTAAATTCCTTGCAGTTGTACATAGGGTAAAATTATTCCTAAACTGTTGAACTGTTTGCCCACGCAGTTGTTCACAAAGTGGTAAACCACGGCTCATCTTTGCTTGTGAACGACTGAGGTTTTTGGTGAATTTTACCATTATATGCAACCATGACACTCACTTGTTTCCAATGAACTTGCTTCAAACATTCCAAACAAGGTTTTTTGTTTTTTTTTTGTTTTTTTTTGAGAATCCCTTAAAATTATCAGTCTTTTGGTATCAAATTCCAAATGAGTGAATATTTACAAAACCACAAAAAAGCTTTTAGTTTCAACATTGAATATTGTAGTGTATTCATTTGAATATATGTTGAAGAGGATTTGTAAATAATCACATTCTGTTTATTTATGTTTTACACAAAATCCCACCTTCCTTGGAATTGGAGTTGTATTTGTTATTAAATTCCTGTTACCTATTTGCACTAGCATCTTACGATATTTTCCTGTAGGGAACAAAAGGAGTTCATGTAGATTGTGGTAAAACTAAGGCTGTTCCTTCTCTCTATCACAAAGTCAGGTCAAAGATTTGGAGATGAAGGAACATTGACTCTGTAACTACTTAGATTTTAATGTTTTAATAATGGAAACTCAGTGATGAAATGTAGGTTCCTGGAGTGGTTTTGGATTTTGACAAGGTTGTTCAAATCATGAGGTGGGTGAGATGTGAGGGGGACAAGAAGGAACTTCTTGTGCTGTGGATGTCTTCAAAGTAAAGTCTGGCATGCTTGCTTTGTCTGGTAACATTTGTGCTGTAGAGATTGTTATATAAAAATAAGACGTAGTAGGGAATGTGTGAGTTTAAAAGTTGGATTAGACCCTCTTCTATGGTATTGTGAACACAGACTTCGTTCTTTTCGGTAACCAACACTGAAGTGGGTTTGTAGTGAAACCATTTGGAAATCACCTCAAGCCAAAAGTCAAATATGTGGATCTGTGGGTCATAAAACACCATCAGGATCTGGTGGCCTCTGCCTTTAGAAAGTGAAAATGGGTTGTCAGTGGGTCTTTCAACAGATAATTGATCCAAAACATGTCCGCAAATCAACGCAAAATTCTTTTTTTCTTTTTTCTTTTTGAGGTCATAGTGTCTAAATCCTTCACAAAGTAGAACATGAGAGAGAAGCCAGGACTATTATGAGAGTTTTCAAAGACACATAACAAGGTTGTGCTTCAGCCCTTGTTAAATATTACTTGCCAGTACCATATGTTGTTGTAGAAAGTCTTGTTGGACAACATTGCACAACTTCCCTGCAGAAAATATAAGTAGAAAGAGCAAAGGAGTTGTGGTTCACACTGTGGGTAAATATTTCTGCTGTGTGGCTTTAAACTAAAAAAATGAGCATTAAAAAAAACAGTTGCACACATTTTTGGGGGGTCTTGGCATATTAGGACATGTCTAAAGTTGGATATAATGACTTCTTTTTTTTTGCACAACAGGCAGTTTAGAATGCAAATCTACTCATAAGCTACAAATCATAGCCTGGTAGCAATGTCATAAAATATTCATTTCCACAGGAACCCTATTCAGTGGTGGTGCAAAATTCTCTCCCTCTGATAGAGGAGTACAAAGATAGGCTCACATACCCTACAGTGTTCCTCTGCCATATCGCGTACCTGTCAGGGAAATTACAAAGGCTATGGAGCTCTCGTCAGAATTCTGGCACGTAACCTTTCTGTTTTAGATTTTTTTAGTTTTGTTTTGTTTCTTTGACAGCACTAAATACATGAGATACCCTGTGGTATCTCATGAGCATGTTGTTTTGAAATAGGAGGTTATGATATAAGCTGCAGTTAATAATTGATGTCTGCAAAGATGTCTCCTTTCATTCTTCATATGACTCAAAAATGACATTCCTGAAAATAAGAGGGGTCTCCTGCAGGATGAAATCTTTCACTTTGTGAATTACTGATGCGCTGTGTGGGAGGTTTCTACCCTCCTGGCTGCCTTATTATTGTGAAAAGTTCAGGGTTTTTAAGTTTGCCATGGCCTTTACACCAGCATGAAAAGGCTAACATGCCCTCATTAGTGGTTAGTACTGATGGGTATTCTTTAGTTTCTATCTGTATATTAAACAACAAAAATGACCTTCTCTTCTTCTCATATGTGTCGCCCCTTGACTAATTAAATAAGGAAATGTGCACTGGACGACACCTGCTTTGAAGGGGGGAAAACATGAGAACACCACCTTCCTTCCAAGGCTAAGCCACAAAAAGCAGTATGTCAGCCCAATTTAGAAGAACACTTCAGTCTTTTTGAGAAATGGGAGTATCGAGAACTGGATGTTACACCAAACAGTTAGGTGCCAAAGTTGGGCTTATCGTTTAAACATAATGGTGCAGCCAAAACTATACACAATCATAATCACTCAGACACCAGGGACGAAAGTCGCAAAGGACACAGGAGGATCTCAGGACAAATAGCGTTAAAAAGATATATCAAGGAATACATCTGTGCCTAACTTTGTGGAAACCTTTTACATATGTGTCTTGGGGACCGCAAGGGGGCATTTTGGGAAAAAATTACCATGATTACTGTCAGGATGACATCTCAATGTCAGTGTGGCAGCTGCCAATCAAATAGACAGATCTTTACTGCTGAGTGAAACAGTGGAAGTTTGAACCCTGGCTGAAGCGAATTTTTTAAACTTGAATTTTTATTTAGCAAACTTGATGAAAAAAAAAAAAGGTTTCAGTGGTAGAAAAGCCAGCAAGAAAAACATTAAATAAAACTGCAGTGAAAGGTTGCTAGTTCGATTCCTTTTAGGAGGGGAAGAGGGAGTGAAGAATTAAAATGCTTTTCATAGTCGTCCTTCTTAATTTCAAAATCTAATGTGTCATTGAAACCAGGTATGTCCATGTACTGCATAAAAACAGAATGCTTTTCCCCTCGTTATTTTACATTAATTCAGACTAAAATATAAGCTCTTAGGTCAGTTAAGCTGACCAAAATAAATATGATACAACACAGGGTTTTTCACTAGAATATGTGTTTCACTGTGTATTTACGTGGCTTGCATTCAGTGAAAGTAATAAGGTATAATGAGGCAATCGTCAAAAGAGAAAAAGGAACCCTAAAATTGTTGATTCCGGCTCTTGTGGCACTGTAACATTACCTAAGACACAGTTAACCGCCTGTCATAGCATCTTAGCACTAAAGACTAAATGAGGGCTGAAAAGCAGGCTAAGATCTTTTTTTGCCCTTTAGGTCTCTAAGACCTAAAGGGTCTATAGAGAT